>RCNN01000199.1:0-73739 GCA_003667245.1 Heterostelium multicystogenum | reverse complement strand
CGTTTGCTGCTGCTGCTGTTGTGGTTGGTTGGTGATGTTGTGGAAGTGATTGTTGCATCGATTGTTGTTGCTGTGATTGCACCATTCCACTTTGTTGTCCAACATTATTTTGAATGGCTAATATTTTGTTGAATTTGTTGCTGCATTGCATTTGTTTGCTGTGGGTGTTGTTGAGGGGTTTGAGGCTGTTGCTGTGGCTGCACATACCACTTTGTTGGATTTGCCCAACCATTGGTCTTTGCTGTTGTTGCATTGAGGGCTGTTGTTGCTGTTGCTGTTGTAACTGTTGTGGTTGTCCTTGTTGCATGTGGTTGGGTGGGGATTGTCCCATTGGGTTTCAATTTGTCCCATTGGCACAGGTTTCATTTGACCCGCTGTGATTGGCATTGGTTGTCCAGGTGATTGTTTATATTGTATTTGTCCAGGTTGCATAGGTCGAACTGCATTTGGTTGTTGTTGTTGTGGATTATATCCTGGTTGGTCCAATGGTGGTCGATGATGTGATGGCTGTAGTTGTTGGGTTTCACTTGATTAATATTGATGGTTACAGGACGTGTACCAGCTTGCTTGTTGTCCTGGATTAGCCATCATGTTGGGTTGACCCATTGGCTTATGCAATGGTTGATTAGGTTGCTGTTTCATGTGCATTGCCACTTGTGGAGCAGGCTTTCCACCCATATTATACATAGCAGTTTGTGTATTTGTTGCTTGAGGTGAAGCTTGTTGACCCATTGGCTTCTTAGCCACCCACCATTTGCTGAGGGATGAGCTACTCCAGTCTGTGGCATAGTCATTCTCTGAGCCTGCTGTTGATGCTGAATAGGTGAATTCATCTTGTTGATGCTGTTGAAGTGTGGTCTCTGCTGCTGTGGTTGCTGTTGAACATGACCAGCATGTTGAGGCTTGAGTATGCATCTGTTGAGGTGCAGCAGGTTTCGTTGTATATTTTGAATCGGTTGTTTGATGTGTGTTGTGTTGCTGGACATATTGTTGTTGTTGTTGCGTGTTGCTGCTGTGGCTGTTGCATATGTTGTTGATGCTGTGTATGTTTGGTGGGGATGATGTTGTTTGTTGCTGCTGCTGTGTATGTTGTTGTGTGTGGATTTGTTGTTGCTTGTGGGTGGATGTTGATGTTGTTGTTGGTTGATGATGTTGTTGCTGCTGCTGGTGTTGTTGTTTGTTTGCTGAGGCTGAGACTGTACCTGTGACTACAGGCTGCTGTGGCTGCTGCTGAACATGAGATTGATTCTGTGCACCAGTAGTAAAGAAAGTTTGAAAAATAGAGCTCAATCTCTCAGAATCAATTGGGGTCTCATCATGTGAAATACTGCTCAAGAGTGAATCCAATTCATCATCCAAAGAAGCCATGCTGATCTATATCAAATCACTATCAATATCTATCAATATCCTGTCTTATATTATCTTATATAATAATAATAATATACCAATTATAAATAGATTGATATAAATATATATTATTAACAATAAATATAAAATAAATAATGATAATATAATATAAAATAGAATAAATTTTAAAAATTTCAAGTACCAAGGGTGTTGTTGCACTTGCTTTTATAGTTTGTTAAAAAATTATTCAATAACAGTTTGTAAAAAAATTTCAAATTTTGAAGAAAAGGAGCGCAATAAACTACTTCTACCTTCCATGGTTGCGTATTGCGGAAGCCTCCAGGACTTTAGTCCTCCTTGTCTCGATTGTCTTAACATAATGACAATCATTGTTGCTCAGCTGATTGATTGGGAGAATAAGATGACGACGAAATGTTTAAAATTTATTACATATAATACTTTATTTGAGATATTATTGATGAGTTTTTGGGTACAACCTACCTTCTTCTTTTACTTTACTTTGAATAATATGAGATGCTAATAGTAGTAGTAGTTACTATACTTACTTATAGTTAACTTTTGTATTAGATTTGGTGTGGACTTATGGTGTATGATGATAAGAAGAAGTCTAATTGCTAATTGTAATCCGACATCAGAGGATAAGAGATTGTTTAGATCCATACTTCTCGATGAAATTCAAACGATATTGGAAAGAGGAATACAGTTTATAGACTATGAAGTCAATGATTTATATCGATTGGTGATAATGATATCTATGGCTGGCCAGCTTGATATCCTATATTATAGCTTGCAATCCTTGATTTGCCAATACTTAACAATAGTTGCTATCGAACAACTAAAGTGTAGTAACAATCACTACTTTTATGAAAGCGATGATTATATAACAACCTCAACTTCATACATGAACTCACAAGAGTATGGAATCGCTTCAAGCAATCTATGAAAGTGATCTGTGATGTCTGCTACTGCCTGGATCTCAAGTATGCTAAAATGAACAATCTACTACCTCTAAGTGGTATAGGCACCAAGCTATTCAAGCTACACATCATATACTCCCCAGTCCTACAAGAAAATATATCCAAGATCAAAACCAATCCCATCCATTTAGAAATGTAACTATGATACCAACAATAACAACAACAACAACCAACTTGATCTCATCCAAGTATTGGATAGCTTTTGATAACATCTTACTAATCTATCTATCATTTACACACTGTTAAGGTTAACTTCTAAGCTAAAAGAACTTGGAGACATCCTACTGTAACATATATATGTATAATAACATTAAAATAATGAACACTCCATCTGGAATGGAGAACTAATATTTATTATTCAACAACATTGGATTGTTCATTCATTAATTCATTCATTCAAAATCTACTTTAATGTAGCATTGGATTGTAGTTATTTGAAAGCTAACTCTTAAGCTTTTTTATAGATTTTAGTTGAAGATGATGGTTTCGATGTTGTAGATGTCTTATTCTGTGATTCTTTTTCTCTTTTTGGTTTGGTCGACCTCTTCCACTTCATCTTCTAACTCAAACTCATCACTTAAGTTTAGTTTGAGAGGTGATTTTTTCGCGTTTAGGTGTTGCCATTGATGAAGGTGACTTGGAAGGTGTCACTCCTTTTGAATGCCTGCTGCCTGTTGACTTGGTTGGTGTTTGTTGGAACTGAAGTTTACCTCTATTACTTTCAGACGAAGATGATGAGGATTTACTGCTGCTACTGCTGCTGCTTGATATTTTGGATGGTGTCGAAAAGGTTGGTGAAGTGGTTGTTGTTGTGGTTGTTGTTGATGTTGTTGTGGATGTCGATGGCTTGGGAGGAGCCAGATTCAATGAAAAAGGCAGAGTTTTGTGATTTTGATGTTTGGGAGATGGATGACTGGTTGTTGCTTGATAGGTGAGTTATTCAGTGTTGTGTTGCTCCTATACAGGTCGTCGGAGAACCAGGCATGGTTCAACGCATCTTTTGGCGTGATTCTGCTGTGTGGATCGACATTGAGGAGCTTTTTGATGAGGTCTTTGGCATTGTCCGACACTGATCGCCACACTACATAATCAAAAGTGTAATTTCCCTCATTGATTTGCTTGAATTCCAACGCCTTGGTTGTCCACCTCAAATGGTGTTCTACCAGAGAGCAATATATACAAAATACAACCAAGTGACCATGCATCAACCTCCTTTCCATATCCAATATTCTCGCTAGTATTCAGACAACTTCTGATAATCTCGGGTGCTATAGTCGTCACAAAACGATCGTAAACGTTAATTACAGATTGCCACTCGCTTCAACATCTTCGCACTTACCAACATAGAGCGGAGTGCCACAGAGTGTCGTGGCAATTTCCTTTTCTCCAATGATTTCGCCAAGCCAAAATCGGTAATCTTAATCGGCGAGTCGCTGCTCTGGTTGGCAAACAATATATTCTCGGGCTTCAAATCTCTGTGTGTTATATTCAATTGGTGCAGATATGAGACGGCAGTCAATATCTGTTTAAATACATCCTTTGCCTCGGGCTCACTAAATTTAACTTTCTGCCTGATTCGGTCAAACAATTCACCGCCTGTGGCCAGCTCGAGAACGATGTAGTAGTATCGCTCGGTCTGGAAAATCTCAATGATCGAAATGATGTTGGGATGCTTAATTTGTTTGAGAATGTTGATTTCACTCTCTGTCTGATTCCTCGATGATATATGCCAATATTTTTTCTTGTCTATAATCTTGACAGCATAGTTTCTCGCCGGTGTCTTTCTTTGTACATTTTTTGACGACACTAAAGTTTCCACTGGAGGGTGAAGATCGCCACATGGAAATAGATAATGCTTTGATATTAGTGAACTGCTGCTGGTGCTGCTGCTGAAGGATGGTGGTCGTCAAACATTATTGTTTAAATACTTACGTTCCGATGATTCCATGCAGAATATAGTGTCTCTTGATTTCTTCGTCGTCTTCATCCTGGTTCGATAGTAAAAGGTCTTGAAATATGAATGAAAGAGAGCTGTTGATTTTCGAGGATGTAAAGGACAGCATGTCACCATTCTGCAGAATAGTGGTCTTGTCCTTTCCAAGCAGGGCACCTTTGACAAAGGTTCCGTTGGTGCTGTGGTCTGTGATCCAAATGGTCTGCGGACCACCTTCATAGATGGAGTTTTCATTGCTTCGCTTCAATGGATTATGGTTGTTCTGATTGTTGTTGTTGTGTTGCTGTGGATTCAGCTTTGATATTGTACAATGAACGCCGCTTACAGTGAGATCGACCAGTATTATTCCACACTTCTTGTGATTTCTGCCAAACACTATTTCATCATCGATCAAGTTGAGTGATTTAGATTCGGGATGACATGATACTAGTCTTCCCCATGGTTTTCTCGCCACAGGAGTTGTAGTGTTTTGATCTTTTTCAGAATGATGACTGTGATCTACAGGCTGTGTTGATGATGAAGTAGATGTAGATGAAGATGTCGATGTAGTAGTATTTTTCGAATTAGAACCAGTTCTTGTTGAAACAACACCATTATTATTATTACTACTATTACTATTACTTTGATTATTATGATGACCTGCGCTATTATTATTATTGCTTGATAATGGCTTTTATTGTTTCATTATCCATTACTGTCTAAATAAATACTCAACAACAATATTTCTAATATATCTGTTTTGTATATATCTAAATCTATCTACCTATCTATATCTATCTGTATGTATATAGATATAAATCATCTAAATCTAACTGTAAAGATAGAACTTATTTAGGGAATATAGTAGTGTACACTTAGTTTATTGGATTGATTGTTTTGTTTGCTTAAGTTCAGCTAATTTATTGATTGATTAATTGATTGTTGGAACTGATGAGACTTAATTCAATTGACTGACTGACAGACAACTGATTGCTAATTACTTTTAAAAGGTGTGATGGTGGGTGGGGTGTTAATATTGTAATAACATGTGTGTGTGTGTTGGATATATTATTATATAATAATGTTGTTGTTGTTGTTGTTGTTTAAATATTGTTTTGAATCTATAAAAAAAACAAAAAAGAAATCATCATTATTATTTCATTTGAATAGAATTTTAATTAAGACGAGTTACAGAGAATGTCTTTAAAACTTCATAAATATAACCCCCAACAAGTCTAAAAACTAAAACTCAAAATAGACCCTCCAACAAAAGATATTTTAATCCAAATTCCAGTTTACTATGAATTAATTTAGTATTACTTACTTTTGTCGTTGGGATTCACAAGATATTGTTCAATTAATTGATAATATATAATTCATATTCTTTCGTAATCAATATGAATCTACCCTAAGGAATGTTTAAGGGAAAACTTGTCAAAGTTTAGTGAAGGTCCGAGAATTAGCTCCACAAAGTTGTCGTCTTTAGTTTGACGCAAATCTCAGAAAGAAACAATGAGCACTCATATTTGGTTTGTTGTATATAGTATATAGTATTGTTATAGTATTTATTGGTTAATCATAATTATCGTTGGTAACCAGATTTCTCTCAAATTCGTTCATTATTTCATCATTGAGATCGCAGTCATCCTCAAGCTGTTGATGTAATGTCTCTAAAAATAAAGTATCTGATATATTTGGAGATAACAGTAAGCTTGTATCAAAAGGTTGTTGTTGTTGCTGTTGTTGTTGTTGTTGATCATTATTATTAATACTGCTAATGTTGTTGTTATTATCATTATTATTGTTATTATTATTATTATTATTATTATTGTTAGTATTATTATTTGGTTGTTCGTGAATGACACCATGGTTTATAAAATTAGTATTATTATTTGGAGGAGATTGTTTATCATAATTGAAATTGCTATTGTTATTATTGTTGTTATTAATATAATAGTTAATATTACTTTCTGTACTTGTATGACTAAAGGTTGGACTTTCCAATTCTGCTCAAATGGAGAAAAGTGTTAAATAAACTAAGCATTAATTGATTGATTTTTAGATTTGGCTCAACTTACCACTTGGACTTCTTCTTGATCTTCCAATGGGTTGATCGGAAAATTTACGAGATGGTAAGCTTTCACTGGGGGACGCTTGCCATCCTGAGTTTATGCTTGCTTTTTCACTACTGACAGATTGTTAGTCGGGTTCGATTGATGCAGAGAGTTTATATATATACTTACTAGAGATTAAGATCTTCTGTTGATCGATATGACATTCCAATTCTAATCTGTGGATCGGTGATGAAATCGGTGTATACTACACTGAATGGTCGGTATTCAGTTTTAAAGTTTTGAGTGCCCAAGAGTGTAGCGTAGCTGAATTGTAGCTCGGCGACTAGTGTATCTTTTATCTGGAGAGCGGTGGAGCGGAACCACAATCCAATAGTCAGGTCGGATGGTTGATCATAGACTATGACTTCGCCTGCATATTGGAAGCTTGGATTGAATTTTACAGACTGTGGCTGGGTGATTTCTTTCTTCTTTCCCATGGAGAGTGTGAGATAGGTAATCAAATCAACGTCGCTTCTCTCGCTGATGGGAATCATGGATGACTCCTCCATGCCTACGAATGAATACTTGATGTCGAGGATCTCAATAAACAATCTACCTGCTTCTTGAACTGTTTTTCTTGGCGTTTCTGAGTGTTTCAACCCATTCCTCGAGATCTCTTTCGTTATCTGCTGCAATTTCATATGTGTGTTCTTTAGTGTAACCAACTGGAAGCAGTGGATGTATCCTTCACGCTCTTCGACAATCATAACATCAACAATCTCTGCAAGTTGAATCTGACCAGCTGGTGCTGTATCTTTGGGGGACTTGTAGTATGAGAGTATGTTATCCTTGAGTACGAACCATCTCTTTCGCCAGTTCTTAAAGTTATGTCCCTTCTTCATGAGATAGCCACTGTGTACGCTTGCACCCCCCTGTTTTGAGGCAATGTCCTTCGCCTGCTTGATTTTTTCCGATGCATTCTTTGGGAAAAAGAGAATGGAACCATTCTTTGACGACTTTTTTGCCTTCGTGATTGATCCACTTGACCTCCTTCTTGATCTCCTTTTGATACATAGTGATCTGACTGTTCGATGGTGGAGCAACTGGCTCGTCAAAGTCCAATGTGAAGTGGAAATCGTTTGCAAATCTTCTGTCGCCATCGGAGCCGTCGCACTCTGATTTGTGCAAAACTAGCTGCTTCTTCTGGAACATTCCTGTGTGGAAGTTGAATCTTGCAATCTGCTCCACTCTGTAGAATGGTGTAATGTGCGAAAATACCACTAAAATATCACCTCTAACGATCTTTCTGACTTCAAACTGCAATGTTGCTGAACCTGCCAAATAAGTACGTGTCTCCTTTGTGTCGCCCTCGATTGGCGCCGATGAGAATATTCTCAATCCTTTCTGTGTCGCTGAATATATATTTTAAAAAACTGGACAAACTCCTTGCTTTAATGGTCCCAAGAAAAACTAAATGAAATGCCAATTGATCAGTATGTCGGCGATGAAGTGGGTCAGTAGTGATGCATTGATACATACCTTTGGTATTGTGTGCATTGTAATTGTTTTGAGGAATAGTGTATTTTGTGCTGGAACCTGGTTGCCCAGGTAGATTGACGAGAAGTATTGAATGTAACGGATTTGTGAGGGACCGGTGATTCCGTATGTGTTAGACGATCGCTTTACAGCAAAGTATCTCATTGCGTCCTCTGCATTATCAAACAGTCCTGCATACAGCAGCAGACACGATATGACGGTTCCGGTTCTACCCTTACCAGCCATACAATGCACAATCGCCACGTTCTTGGGATCCTCACTCAAGTAATTATATATCGTTATTACAATCTTAAACAGCAGTGCAAGTGGCGGTGCATGGTGATCTGGAAATCCACACCAATCATATACCTAGTATTGCAAAATTGATGATCAAAAGTTAGAATTAGAATCGATCTGATTGGGTTCTACCAAACCAAACGACAATTGTCTAGCTAACTCAATATGACTAAACTACCTAAACTAACTAACTAAGAACTTTAGCTGATTGAATTCTTTGTGGTTGTCTAAAGCAGTAGCAGTTGTATCAAGTAGATTCATCACGAATTGAAGTAGCAATACAATTGTCATTTCACTTTGTAGTTGAAGCTGATTGTTGAAATCAATCAGTGAAGACGATATTTGATTTCATTCATACATTTCCATGAAACAGATTGTAATCGTATTTTCTCTCTGATAGATTGAATATCTTGTAGTGATTCTCATGATGTTCATTCAGCATTTGCGCAACATCATATATCGAATTTCTATATGCACTCTCGACACCGTCCGCTGGAAAGGACATTGCTAAATACATGCATACATCAACGTTAGTCCAATGACCAAATCCTATCAATATCATCGTCGACGATGATTATCTTTAAACCAATCATACCAATTACTCTTTCACATATATAAGTTAAATCCAAGTCATAGTTTTCATTTTCAAACCTATTCTTCTCAGCAGATATAGTTTTCCTAACTGCTTTAACAATAGAGTTATACATCTTTATTCTACTACTACTATTCTTCTACTATTATTATTCTTTTATTATTCTAATCTATTCTATTCTTTAAAACTATAACTATTACTCTAACTATAAATATAACTAATTGACCTTGAACATTTACAACAAACTAAAGTTAACTTTTAACTAATAAACATAACACTAATCTATCTAATCTAACTAATCTAACTATCTATCTAAAATCGATTTCTTATTTATCTATCTATCTATCTGATATAATATATATAATAATCGTTTTTCTTTAGTAGTGTAACTGTCTGTAGTAAACCAACTTTTTAAATTACTACTTTTTCATCTAAGTTTGAGGTCAATTAGTCGTCTTTTCAATGATCACTAGTATAGTATAGTATCGGAATAGTATGTTGTAACTGTGGTGTAGTTCTACCAATTGCAAATATTATAATATTGTTATTGAAATTTTTAAAAAAACAAACTAAAAATAAATTGAAAAAATTAATATTATTATTATGATGATTATTATTAATATTTAAAAAATATCAAAATAGTTAAGTTGGTGCGCCTTGTGTATACTAGTATTAATGTCTGATGTCAAGGTGTGGAAGTGAATATTTATTATTGTTATTTTTTTGCATTGGCTAGGTGGATGGGGGTATAATAAACAGACTAGAAAGGTGGCAATAATAATTTTGAAAAAAAAATAAAAAAACCTTAAATTTTAATGAGTTCTTGATAGTTTTGGTTTAGTTTGTTTGTTGTTACATCATACTTTTGTTGATTGATGATTGATGATTGATTTGAACTGACTCAACAATCAAAAACAATCTAAATCCTTATCAAGTCTCCAAAGTCAAACCAACAATTCAATTCAATTCAAATTAAAAAAACTTAATTATTCGATACAGTCCATCCTTTGTAGAGTAATAGTAGTAGTGGTATTGTACAGTGTTTCTTTCTGTTAAGTTCAGGTCATTCGTAGATTTCTGGGAATATATTATTATTATAATTATTATTACAGTACAGTAAGGTCGTTAGTTAGTTAGTTAGTTCATTTTAGTAGGTGGTGGATTCAAAAAGTTAATCAAACCAGAAGTAGCGTTGTGGAAGTGATTTGTGACCTAGCACGTAACTATTCCCTAGAATACAAGTATTATAGTTAAAACACTGGTGACTTTTGTAGTGCAGCATACCAAGATCGATTCGATTTGATTGCTTGCTTGCTTAGGTCCTTTGTCCAACCAAATCTATTCAAACCGAACCACCAATCAACTATACAAGACAACAATGTCATTCTTTGATGAAGATATTAAAAAATCGGTTTGGGAGGGTAAGATTCCAATCTTGTTTACCCTTTCACCAAATGACTTGACTTCACATATATCCCCTCCTGCTTTACCTGTAAGTTGTATTCTTTCAAAGTACCTGCAGTAGCAGTGCTAATTTACTTACTAACTGTAATGTCAATCCGGATTGTTGTAGATGATGGTACCGAGGAATAGCTACTTCCCGCTGATAACAGGTGTTGTTAAAGATCATTTTGCATATAGTACTCTAGTCATTACCGATGAACCGTGGTTGGAGTACAAGGGTGTGCCACTCAAATGGCATATACCAATAGGAGTATTGTTTGACATGCTGGTGGCATCCGATTCCAACACCTCTCAAATATGGAATATAACTGTACATTTTCAATCGTTCCCCGAGAAGGTATTGCTCCGTTGCTCCAACGAAGAAGCAATCAAGACATACTATAAAAATATATTAAAAGAAGTAAGTAGTTGAGCAACTACCCGACGACCAGAATACATCAATCCGATTCCTAACTCTAACTGATCACCATCACACTTAGGCAAACTATATAAAACAAGGTGACATTAACAAGTTGAATAACTTGAGTATTAGCCAAACCAATGAGCTGTGGGATGGTTTAAAACTACGTAAGTATAACTAATACCAAGATAACTTGTTTCATATAACTAATGAGTAATACAAATACAACAGATGACTATGACAAGTTTTGGTCGATTAACAAGATATTCTACCCTGGTAATGGATATAAGCATATACCTTATCGTATCATCCAGAATAATAAGGCACCATTACAAGATTTAATTACACCTGTCAATGAGAATGGTCAAGAAGCAACATTGGAGTCACTATTCTCAAAGATAATTTTTAACAGCAATAGTAGTAGTAATAATAATAACAATAGTAGCAGTAGTAATAGTATTACAGACTCAAGTGAATCCAATTTATCACCACCACCACAAACAGCAGCAGTTTCAACATCCTCATCATCATCAACAACAACATTATTACAGGTTTTAAAGTCAGGATCAATTAAGTACTCGATACAGGGAATAGAACCACCATTAACCTCCTCATTGGTTTGGCTTGGCGATTACTTTAGTCATCCCGACAACTTTTTGTACATTGTATTGACATAATAAACGAGTTTGAAAGCATCGTTATAAATAATAATAATAATCATCGATCAGCTACAACATCAACAGCCTCCCTCACTTATAATAACCATAAAATATAAATGATATTGACATACATAAATACATACAGTACAGATTATGTTGATATCCAATATCCAATTTTATTAGCCAAAGCCAAATCCAAAACAACAAACAAACTATCAATTAAAAGATAATAAATGTTTAAACAATCTATCTTAAGCTATGGGACATGATAATCTTTTATTATAATCTATCTACAGTTTCCAAACCTAATAAATAGAATCCAGTGTCGATAATATTCTGAATGACATGTGCAATCAATAGTTTCTGTACCATTGAATCTGAACCAATCACTCTTTCGCTCTCGTAGAAGTGGTGGAAACAATCGGATATATCCCAAAGATAGTCACATAACACTGCTGGCTTCAATGAGCTCTCCGTTGCTCTAATTACATCGGGGAATTTAGAGATCATCAATACCAGTTTTCTTTCTTTCTCTGTAAACTCTTTGAATTTAAATGTACTACAACAGCAATGCAATACAAATGAAGGAGAGAAGTTGACTGTTAATAAACCATATACAAGCTAGCTAGTTGATGGGTTAAATTTGATACATACTTTAAGTCTACTGTATTTATGTCGAATTGTGCACGTTTCATGAGTGTGGATATTCTTGTGTAGCAGTAGAGGATATAGATTGAGGTGTTTCCTTTGAAAGATAGCATTCTGTCGAAGGAGAAAGTGTAGGAGTTACTTCGTTGTGAGAGGTCAAAGTATTTGATGGCGCCAAGTCCGATCTTGCGGTAGTGTTCCAATGTGTTGTATTTATCTTGTTCAAAGCGATCTTCGACGCGATCTGCTCCGTCGAGTTGCTGTGCTGTGTGAGTCGAGTCGATCTTCTCTGCGCGTGTAAGTGAACGTGATGTTATTGTGGCATCTTTGGCACGCTGTACTGCCTCGTCGAGAAGCTCTTCCAGGGCGAGTGGATCTCCATCACGTGACGATAGCTTGAGTCCATTTTCACCACGAACTACACCAAATGAAAGATGGTCAACACGGTGGATCGCTGGTTTGTACCATCCCGCCAGTTGGGCAATAGTGAAAACTTGTTCGAAATGTGGCTTCTGTGAGTCGTCGGTAATGATGATGACCCATTCTTTGCCGTTGGTAACTAAACGATTCTTAATAGCCGCTATATCGGTGGTTGCATAGAGATAGGCGCCGTCGCTCTTCTTAATGATAACGGGCACCTTTTGATCTTCGAGAAACACACACTGTGCTCCCTCACTCTCCGAGACCATGTTAAGGGAGCGCAGCTCGTCGATGACTGGCTCGAGCATGGTACGGTAGTATGACTCTCCTCTCTCCTCTGCAGTGATATTCATCATTTGGAAAATCTTGTTGAATCCATGTCGAGATGCTTCACATACATCAAGCCATGCGCGATAGATATCAGGGTCGGAACCACCAGGCTCACTTGGTGGACCCTTCTGCAGCTCGGCCGCCGCCAGATGGGCACGCTTGGCAAACTCGGCATCAACTTTGCTCTGCTTCTTGGCGGCAGAGTAGAGTTGTGAGAGTTGCTTGGGAGTTGGGATGTAGGGCATTGCTGTCAATCCCGAGTCTTTGTCCCAAATGTGTTGAAGGAAATCTGCTTTGTTCTCAAGTGCATATGATATAACCATGCCCATTGGAGTTCCAAAGTCACCGGCGTGACTGACACGCTCGACGTTATGTGAACGATACTCTAGTATACGACAGACCGATTCACCCAGTGCTATCGAACGCAAATGTCCGACGTGCAATTCTTTCGACATATTTGGTGAAGCAAAGTCGACCAAGACCGACTTGTGCGCCTGTGGAACCTGCAGGGATTTCTTTTGATCCGCATTCAACTCATACATTGGAGCCTCTCCACGCAGCCATATCCACAGGGCTTGCTCCAAGTACTTTTGCGACAGAGTGACATTTACAAAGTTCTTTTCAATCGATACATCTTTGATGATATGCATTCCATCTTTGCCACCTTTTTCCATGTCCTCCTGAATCATTTGTTTCATCTGATTGACCGTCAGCTTGTTGTCTTGATTCAACATTCTTGACAGTTGGAACGTATTGTTAATGGAGTAATCTGCTTTAATCTTTGGAATTGTCACACCTGTGAATAATGGTTGATAGCTTTGTGGTGTTGCTGCTGCTGTTGTTGTAGTTGTTGTTTTGGTAGTGGTCGAGGTCAATGGCTCGAGTATTCTGTTGACATGGTATCTCAATTGATGGTAAGTCGAGTGTGCATCAATATCGAACCATTGTTTCTTGATATTGTATTTGTTGTTATGCTGACTTTGAAATCTAACACTGTAATTCGATTGGTAGTCTTTCAGACTATTGACTATGAGGCTAGAAGTTGATGCTGTTGATGCTCTAATGAACGAATGTCGTCCACCTATAGACAGACTTAACATTTTCCAATTGTAAACATTCAGAATGGTGGTTCTCAAATAATCGATCAAGATATTAATATTACTCAATCAATTCATTTCATATGAATTAAGTGTTTTTTCAAACTTTTTTTATGATTTTGGTTGTTTTGTTTTTTACGATTGCAAATAGGAGACTTAATAAAGCCCACCCCAATATCTGGAGACATAGGGTGAATTCAAAGAGATTTACACCCAGTCGAGTCAATAAAACTTAAATAAATAATTTGATTGAGTTTATTAATTGAGGAGTGTGTTTATAAAGTTAATGATCAAATTAAAAAAACTTAGAAATTTAATTAAGTATCCTTTCGAAATTCTCAAAATTCTGATTCTTGTTTATCAAAGAACAAACATTAAATTAGTTTGGTAGAAAATGTTGTTTAAGTTATTTAAAATATAAATTAATTTCTTTTAGAATATATTTATAAATAAATATGTTTATTTAATTTAAAATTAATATTAAGCTATGCAATAACATATTTTATTAAATAAATAATAAATTAATAAATAAATTGTTGCGAAGTAAAACACACTAAATTTCAAAAGTTTGTAGACATCAAAAAATCAATCAATCACTAAACACAACACTACACCCCACACCTTTTAAAGATAATTTTATTTTTATATTATTATTAATTAGTTTAGTATTATTATTTTAAACATTACTTATTTGTATATAAATAAAGGCATTATTATTCATCAATTACATAACATTTGAATATTTAAAAATAGATATTATTATAATTATTATTATTATTTTTAGAATTGATTATTAATAATATTCGTTTTACATGAAATTCAACTAAAAATAGAATCAATCAAATTGATCACTGCAGTGCCAATCAATTCATAAATAAATAGAATCAATACATTACGAAGAGCAGAAATGGTTGAAGAGAAAAGAGAATATCTTTTAAAAGATATTGAGCCTTATTTAGAATGTTTATTAACATGCTTTAAAGATAAATGTAATTACATACGAGTGTCTAAGCAAAACAAAACAAAGCAGAGTAGAGTTAAGTGTTGACTTGTTACTAACATGTTCTATTCTGTGTATGTTGTATGTGTTTAGTTTCAGCTGATAAGAATACATTCGAATGGGATGACAGGAAAAATGATGTTGAATACCTTACGACGATCAAAGCCATTGAAAAGCTCATCGATAATAATCAACTATCTAAATTTAGAGAAATGCTGAGTAAAATGGAGAATCCACTGTCGTTCTCTTGCATTTTGCTGGATCTGATATCAATGACGGAACCACTGGTGCCATATGAGCAGCGTCTGAAATGGATATTCTACTATCATGCCGAGAATAATCTTGAACTACTTAAAGACAGTAAGTTGATTATGCATGGTAAACAAGACTGCTGAGCAGCCTTGCGAATGCCAAAGAACTTTAAGATCACGGTATTAACTTATCTGTCCTTCGCTTTATACAGTGATACCAATGCTTCCTGATGTAAATAGAGTATTGTTTGTAAAGTTATTTGACCTGATGTATCATGTCGGAGTTGTTCAGTCGAAATACAATCACTTCACACCCAAATCGATTGGTTTGGTATTTGGTGGACTTGTTGTACGTCCACCTTTCACTCAGCAGGTGGGCACACCGCAGCAGAATCAGCTCGATAGCAGCAATTATAGACAAAGTGTAGATATCAGTTTTATAGAAGACTCAGGCGTTTCAACAACGATATTCGACAGTTCTTTTGAGTCTGACTATGGCGACGACCCGATGGATTGCAGCAATGTTGTAAATATATCGGCGGATGCCGTTGCAGGAACTTCGATTACCATTTTCCTCATTGAACACTACAATGACATATTTCCAAAGATTCTCGATGAGATCAACGTGAAAGAGAAGCGAATTAAAGACAAAGCAGAGGAGACCAAGGAGCTGCTTGAAAAGCGATACAAGGAGCTCAAGGGCAAAGTTCACGAAACTATCAGGCGTATCAAGCCGAAGCCTGAGGATTCGTCGCGAGACATCGTGTCAAAGGTGCTCGAAGATAAAGAATACAACGAGTTTATTCAGCAACTGCAACGCTATAAAGTGCATTCCAACGGAAGAATAAGTTTGAAGAAAGAAAACCAAAAGAGACCATCTTTAAATCCATTCCTATTCGATAAAGATTAGATGATATTAAACTTATAAAGGTCTACCTAACTGTACATATTCAATATAATATATAAATAATACAATATAGTAAAGTATTATCTGTGTCAAATCCTCTTGTCTTTACTTATTATCGTATCTATTTGTTTGTTTGTTTTATATCGTGTTATTATTTATTTATATTCTAACATTGTAGTATGCAGTAGTAATATTCTACTACTGCTGCTATACAATGCATTTCGCTTGATTATTACTTTTCATAGAATGCCATTACACAGTAAGATGCCATGACCAGAGACATTACCGACGATGGCAATGACACCACCATAGGTAGTTCTATCTGTTCGAATAATTTCGAAATAGTCAGCACCATAATCCATCCACAGGTAATACAATCCAAATGGCACCAAGAACATCAAGATTGTGAAAATAATAAATTTAAGTAGAACTAATTTGTTTGCATGACGACTGTGAAATAGATAGTGATTTAAAAGAGTTAGTTAGCTTTAGGTTGGCCCAACCAAGATTGACTTCATCGAGGTTGTAAAAGCAAATGATATTTACATTTCATCCAGTTCTTTTTGTGTATATTTCTTTTGACCATATTTAACAGCTTTGTCTCCTTTACCTCCTTTGGTAGTAGATGAGGCTTCATTGAGGTCATCATCGACCTTTTCTTTCTTTACAGTCTTTTTCTCTACGATATCGACAATCTCTTGTTCATTCTCTTTTTGTTGTTTCTTATCTTTCTTCTCATTCTTTTTATTTACATTTTTAATATTGTTGTTGTTACTGTTGTTATTGTTAGAAGCTTTTGGTTGTTCAGTCTTCTTTACTGTCTTTCTTTTCTTGACATCTGACATTCTTAGTTTGGTCTTTTATATATATTATAAATTGTGCTGAATGAGCTTAACTTATGAATGTATTGTTAATTCACATACATGTAGTTCATGAAACGAAAATGAAATATCTTAATTTATTTGATTTTTATGAATTTCTCTCATTATTCATTTTCGATAACACACGTGTCCAATGAGTTTTCCTGGGCAAAAGTACAGCAAATGAAATATCATTTTCAATTGCTTTTTCTGATGATTTGATTATTTATTCATGACAAGGACCGATCTAAATCTAACTTTGGCTTTCTCCATCTTCTCTATGGCTTCGGCTGCTTTTTCGAGTGGGAAGGTCTCGATCATAGCCTCTACTCCGTTGTTTTGAGAGAATTTCATTGTGTCTTGGCTGTCTCTACTGTCTCCTGATGGCCATCCAATGATAGATAGCTTTCTCATGAGAATCATATTGCCGTCTACGGAGAATGGCTCTGGAAGTGCTGCAAGAAGTAAAAGCTTACCACCAATGTGGAGAGTGGGGATAAGTGATTCTACTGCTTTCTTGCTTGGGCCAGTGATAACAATCATCAATGGTGCCATCTTGGTAAGTTTTTCAATAGCGTCGGGCTTGGATCCGTCAATGTAGTGTTTTAGCACCGAGTTGAAGAGCCAATGGTTCCTTGTCTGCTCCAGATGAGAAAGCAACTACCTCATAACCTAATTTCTTTGCGAATTGGATCGCTAAATGTCCAAGTCCACCAATACCCTGGACGCATACAACCGAACCAGCCTTGATATTTTGATTTCTAATTCCATTGTATACAGTAATTCCTGCACAAAGTAAAGGACCAGCCTTTTCAAATGGCATTCCCTCAGGAATTCTTGCCAAAGCATCATGAGGAACACAACAGTATTCGGCATATCCTCCATTATAATGCATTCCGCACACCTTTCCATGTGGACAACAAACCCAATCATTATCAGAGCATGCTTGGCACTGGATGATTATGAACCATTAAAAATTAGACCTTCATTGATTTTTCAGCACCTATTTTCCAACTTACCTCATGACAGCAACCACCAAACCAACCACAACCAACTCTATCTCCAACCTTGAAGTTATGTACACCTTTTCCAAGCTTGTCAATTACACCTGCAACCTCATGACCAGGTACACGTGGATAGCTAGTAGCAAAGCCATTTTTAATAAGCAAATCGGAATGACAAACTCCACATGCCATTACTTTAATTCTAACCTCATCATCTTTAGGCTCTGGAATAGGTACACTACAAATTTCAATTGGAGCACCTATATATTATTATCATTATTATTATAATATTATATATTATTATTTTATAATTCAATATTTAGATTTATATTTATCTTTAGTTTAATTTTATTTGTTTACCTTTCTCTTTAAATATAGCACATTTCATAGACATTTTTAATTAACAATTAATTGTTTTGTTTTGTTTGTTTTGTTAGTATTGGATTTATTTTCAAAATATACAATGCTTATAGTTCATGTGAAATGACATTGAGTTAACATTAGTGTACATTTAATTCACCCCAATAGCAGATTTGGTGAACTTCATGAATTCATATCCCACACAACTACTTTATTCAATTTCATTATTTTATTGTTTGGATAGTCTTAAACTTGATCAAAATTTAAATTTAATTAGTACATTACAAGTAACATCTTTTTAAAGGACAACCAAAATGACTGATGATTTGAAACCAATTTTCTTAGCAACACTTAATAATAAATATATTTATGTCTTAATTTTTGTTGTTATAGATGACTGACTAATAACTTGGTCTGGTGTATTTCTATTTGATATTTGATAGATTTGGTGTATTGATAGGAATAAAATATCTAAAAATTTGAATTTGGAATTTCCATTAAAAAGTATAACTGAATCAAATCCAAACTATCATATATATAATGGGTTATACTACACGTATTTGACTTATTTATTTATATCTTCTCTTTAATTTATATTATTTATGTACAGTATTGTGATAATGATGATGATGATGATAGGATTGCCATTATGATAATGTTTCAATTTTAGATGAGTCTTTCTCCAGATCTTGTAGGAGTACAAAGAATTTAGTCATGAAGTGAGTGTATTCATCGAGAGTAAACTCCAATTCGGAGAATCTTGCTTTCTCATAGGTATCGACATAGAGTTTTTGCCAATGATCTATTCATGTGTGGACATCGATCCAATAGGAGACTGACATAGTCTCGGATACACATATTAGGTTCTCTCTTTAACTCTGGATCAAAATGTACGGCAGCCCTCTCTAGAATAATCCAAGACTTTGAAATCGATGTTTTAAAGTGTTACCTTTGAATATTCTGATCCGGGAGATCCCCATCCCAAATGACCGATTGGATGGTCACCAATTTGTGGCTTAATTTGCGATTGAGTTTGTTTAGACTTTACAATCTCATTTTAGAATAACTGTTCTTTGTTTCTGTAGATTAGTTAGCTAAGTATTAATATCTATCTACCAAATATGATCATTAGATGAAGTAAATCTTAGTTAAACTTACATGTGATAAGTCACCAGGTCTTAGGAATGGCATAATCTTCCTTGGTATTCTCTCAACCATCGAATTCTTTAGTTTAATACGTAGCTGTACAAGTGTAAACGATAAGAATAGCTACAGCAGTTTGATATTGAGTTGTTAGTCATCATAAATCGAGATCCATAACACTTAATAGATTGAAGTAGAATACTTACCAATGCACCAGAAACTACAGCTATGATTAAGAAGTGTTTTGAATGTAAATGAAGAGTATGTAATACTTGGCACTTCTGACGAACTCGAGGTTGTCAAGCCTGTATTGCCATCTTCTAACATCGAAGAGATCAAGTGTTTTGAAGACGACAACAATACAGTTTGAAGCAATGAATGATCATCTTTAACCTTGTTATCCATTACCAATCCATCACTATTAGCATTATTTACACCAGTCAAACCTGCCACTACTACTACAATTACAAAATAATATAAAGTTACACCAACATTCATTAATTCTAATCAATTAATTAAGAGGTTAAGAAAATAAAGTGCAAATTAAAAGTTGTCATTAAATCTTATTTTTAGTGTGAAAATTTTAAATTATTAATCCAAATACACAAAGAAATCAATCAATATCTTTTCTAGAGACTAATCATACTTTTTAGTTAATCTGGATCTTTTATCTTGTGAAAGATAAGTTCATCAAAATAACTTTATTTTGGAACTATAAAGCTATAAAGTTTTATTAGTTAAAGATTTACAATGTTCAGTAGTTATGAAGGACTACGGATCTAAATTTCATCTAGAAAGTGAACATGAAACAAATCTACCTATAGACTAATATTAATAATAATGTGTTTGGAGGATATGTATTGGACCAATTTAATAGAATTTCTTCATTCACACCCAAGTCCACTATTATTATTTATTAAATTGTGAGCTGACTCTGCCACACTCTTTTACTTTTTAAACTATATAATTTTATCAAATTTTTTAAGGGAATTATAATTATTGTGGGTGAGAGTGAGGTCAAATCATCATCATACCTCAAAAGTCAATCATTGAATTCGAGGGTTAATTTCAGCATGGTAACAACACCATAAAGATATATTAAATTAATATTTCTAATGATTATTATTGTAATCAAGCAATCACTTCCCAAATTTATTTATAAATATATATATATTATTTCAAGAAACATTTTATATTTATTTGTATACTATTTATTATTATAACTATTGTATTTTATTATTACTATTACTATTTCTATTATTATTGTTATAATAATCAAAAAGTTCTTTATTATTATAATATATCCATTTTAAATCTCAACAGTTTAGTATTATTTTTAACAGGTTTATTTTAGGTTTATTAGATCAATTAATATATCAATCAATTTTCACTGATTAAATTGAATACTTTAAATTAGAAAATAACAAGATTTATCACATAGTCCAACACTTGTAAATAATTAGAATTATTAATTAGAATAGTAGGTAGAGAAACTTTATATTAATATACTTTTGGTAACATTTGATATAAGTAAATTAAAATACACAATAAAAAATTAATAAATGGACTGAACTTCCAATTGAACCAAAATGTTAAAAATAGGAATCGGTCTTTATTCAATCAATTTTACTAAGTGTCAGTGCATTCCATATAACATCATCATTGTCATCACAATCTACATTGATATCAACTCTCTTTTACATTTAGATCTAACAGTTTATTTAAGATTGAGTGCACACTTGGATTTAGATCTATAATAATTTGATAACAAATCAAATCACAATCTACATTCTATTAAAAATAACTAACTATAAAACTCGAACGGAGATTGGATACATCTAAAACAACGAAAGGACATAATATTCATAAATATGAACATGTTTTGTGCATGTGGTTGCTTGTTGGTCACTTTCACTTTTCAAGAAAAAAACAACCTTTAACTTTACCTTTACCTTAACCACTTTAAACTATTTTATTGATATTAAATATTTCAATTCACAATAGAATTTCTCTAAAGTTGTATTGTATTGTATGGTATTGGTGTGTTTGGTGTTTGTTTGTTGGTTTGTTTGTTTTAAAATTGAATTTGTTTGAAGAACTTTAAAGTGTGTGTGTGTGAACTAGTAGTAGTAGTAGTGTGAATTGTGTTTAAAGTGTTAACTTTTAATAATTGACATTATTGACACTTGACGTTCAAACACGTTGCTCTGCATCCCTTTTAGTTTAGTTTTATTTTATTATATGTCATGTATGTTATTGTCGTGAGTTCACACAGTAGCTCTCTACAAAAACGAAACTACTTTGAATAGTTAATTAATTAAATATGATAAAAACAACAACTACCATATTAGTAAGTTAGTAGATGACTATATTATCAACATCATCATCACCACCACAACACCAGAACCACTACCACCAACTACAATAACAACCATTCTAAAATACTAACAATAGTATTAGTAGGTGCTGTAACTGTAACTATAACTATTTATTCCTCTACTATTGCCAAATTCAACTGTACACCACCAATATTATCAAGTTCCAAAAAACAACTACAAATAATATTTTAAAACAACTACAACCTATTACAATTACAACTATACTATTGTTATTATCTATCTTTTAAGTAGTAGTAGTAGTAGGTAGGAGGAAGTTGATACTTTATATTTTAAAAATTAAATTTAATATACATTACAATTTGTAGTTTGTTGTTTAAATTTAAAATCAAAAAAAATAGTTTACAATTCTTCTTCTTTCCATTATTATACCAAATTCAACTTTACTTCTTTTGTCTTTTCGCTTATAAATATTAGTTATTTATACAAATTTCCAATAAAATTCATCTTATAATTATAAGTTTGATTAAGATTCGAAGGAGCAAGATTGCCCATTGAATTTTTAAAAAGAATGAATGATTACATAAGATCATTGATTAAAGATAGCGCTGGAAGTTTTTATGAAACTCCAAAAATCGATATTTCTCAGCTAAAAGAGGATTTTGTTCATGAACATGTAAATGTTAATGGTTATCCCCTTCTTATTAATTTCAATAGTTGTCTAAATAATAACAACAATGATTCAACAAATGCATATATTTCGACACCTTCAACACCAAATTTTATCAATAATAACAACAATCAGTATTTAACTTCATCTCATTCAGAATCACACAAATTTAATAATAATAATCACAATGAGAATATATTTAATCTAAAATGGTTGAGAGAGAATTACAATGATATAAACGAGATCATATATCCGGATCAGGGATGGTCTTTAGGAAGGTTCATTGATCACCTTCTAGGTTGTGGTGATCAACAGTCATTTGCATCATCACCAATTCCAATTGTGGATTCAATGAATCAATCGGTGATCAATACACCAAATTCTTCACCACATGTTCCATCTACACCTAGATCATCTCAACATACTTCGACACCCCCAACTCAATCAGCTCCGTGTGTAAGAAGTAGAAAAGCTCTGAGGTGCCCACAGAGATGGTCGAAATTCATAAAGGATCCTTTGGAGAGCAACATTCCATCTTGGTTGATGGAAAGAACCATTGGGTACGATTTAGTGGCGTATCTACCTTCAAACTACTATACTCCATCTTCAATGCAGTTTCAATCGATGGAGATGACTTTTGGTCACATGGACAAAGAGAATGTTGTGCTAGCATCAGCCACAACCTCATGGTAAATGGTTCTCCTAACTCCTCAACATTCTGGTTCTGCACAGACAGCGAGAGCCATACAAAAGTATCAGAGTTCTGGAATTCCAAGCTAAGTGGTGGTCTCACTCTAGAAAATGATGAGAATGCACTGATCATCCCAATCAATGATCTTCTTAGTTCAGGCATTCGATTCTATGTTATTGAGCAAAAAGTTGGAGATTTAGTTATCCTTCCATCTTGCTCTGTATATCAGTGCTTGAACATAGGAGGTACTAGCATAAAAATTTCATGGCAAAGAGTCACTCCCCATTCATTGTATAAGGCATATCAGAATATTGTACCATTCTACAGAACCATTAGAAAAAGAGAAACTTATCCAACTAAATTGATTGCCTATCATAGTTTAAACGCATACACATTCAGAGGAAAAGAGTGGCTCAGTCGTGTGGATATCACTTCCGAGCAAGTTGTCCGATATGTCCGCGAGACTCTAATGATCTATAAACTATTATTGGATTTGAATTGGGATGAAAAAGATCTTCCAAGAGGCCTCCAAATTGACTGCTCCGATAGCAGTTAAGCATGTGGATTCTGTACAAACACCAATTTATTGTACAGATTGCTCAACTGTAATATTTAATCGATCGTATCATTGTATGAAATGTAGCCCCACTGGAAACGACTATTGTATTCATTGTATTGCTGAAGGAAAGGAACAGCGGCATGCAAACGACATCAAACTTACTCAGATCTTTCCACCAAGTACTCTCGATGAAAATGCTCGATCAGTCAAAGAAAACACTCAAAGATACTCTAATCAAGGCTGGGCTTTTTGAATCCCAGGCGATATTCGACGAATGCTTCAGTCCTATGATATCGAAAAACTGTGTATCGATTGCAAGCATCGCATATAATCAAATAATATTATCCAACAATGATGTCAAATCGACTTGTCACCAATGTAAACTGAATAAGCCACTATCTAAAATGGCATTCTGCTCTGGTGTATCATCTGAAAATCGTGCTCAAACACTTGCCAACTGCAACAAGAAATTCTGTTTTCATTGCTTAAGAAATAGATATAATTTATCGTAAGTATAATCAACTTTTTGCATCATTTATGATCATTTATTAATTATGCCACATAGACTTGTTGATTGTCAAAAATCATTAAATTGGTTGTGTCTAGTCTGTCAAGGCATATGCAACTGCGGTGCTTGTGTAAAGAAAAGAAATATATCTGTTACCATACCAAACTTAGCAGGACCAAGAAAGAGAAACAGTATGTCATTGTATCTACCGCCATATTCTGTACCATCTCCAGTACCTACAACTCCACATTCCTATGATCATTATGTTAGCAACAATCCATTTATCCTCAACTTGAAATCCTCTGCTCAACTATGGAATCAATATCCTATGTCTCCCTCCAACAATAATAATTATCCAGTCCTCAGTAGTCCGAATCTATTACTTTGCCAAAGTAACAATCTCATCAATATTAATAACAGTGGTGTACAAATTTTAAATTCCAACACAACTTTGCCGTATCAATCCTTAGATAATCTTCCCCAATCATCCTATTCATACTCTCCTTGGAGCTCAAATTTCTATCCGACTAGCAATAGTACAACTCCTACAATGAATGATACCCAGACAACAGATCAATCTCAAACCCAAAATCATGTAGTTCAATCACCATTTTTAATAACTGGTTCTCCATGTTCAAACTTCATTCCATCCTCACCATTTTCATCTCAAAATAATATTCCTTTTTATAATGAAATCATCACTTCACCTGATAGAACATCTATATCTCATGATTCAACTTTTCAATCATCTTCACTAACCAATATTGATAATTCTTTTGAAAATACAGAAACAATGGTCCAAAAATCCTCAGCTACCACCTCAACTGATCCCACTACCCAATCTACAATACCTTCAGAACCAAGTAAGAAGGGTAAAAAGGGAACAAATAAGAAAAGAAGAACTGAAGAAACTACTTCAAAGAAGGAATCTACTGGTAAAACAAGAACCAAAAAGACTTCACCACCAACAACTATCACGGCCACCACCACACCGGAATCCAAACCAACTGTAGATCAAAAAGTACCCACCGATAAACCAAAAGCTAGTACACCCAAAAAAACGATTTCAGTCTCTTCTACACCTGCTCCTGTTCCAGCAGTAGCAACTGCAACTGCACCATCAACAGCACCAGCAACAACAACCGCGAGTGCACCCACAACCACTTCCAACAATATAAAATTCACACCACAACAATCTACAGTAAACAAAGAAATTTACTTAGCAGGCTCCATGGTTTGGGCACGACTTGGTGGACTTTCTCACTTCTTCCCTGGAAGAATTAGTTTCCCTGAAGAGATTCCAGCCGGAATCAAACGCCCACCCAATGCTACCTATGTATACTTTTTTGGAGATAATTTTTTGTAAGATATATATATATATTGCCCAAGTTAACAATTATAACTAACTTTCTATACAGTGATTGGGTCCAGAATAAGAATATTTTCCAATTTATTACAGGTGGTGAATTCGAATATTTACAGACCCCTGCATTTTGTTTGGCAATAAAGAATGCATTTGATTATAAGAGAACTTTTATTAGTGGATCAGTCGGTACACCTCAACCTCCTCTTCACCAACCAATGTTTAGCTTCCAAGACTCTCTCCATATGCAACAAAATTGCTACAATAATAATATGTACAATGGACAGCCACAACAAATGGGACACTATATACAGATGAATCCCCAACAGATAATACAGCAACAACGAATTCCTCAGCAAATAATGCAAACTAACACTATGTTTATCAACTCAAATATGAACCAAACAAATCAAATGCAAAGCTTTATGAATACCTCTCAAAGTAATTTACAAAGAGTAAATGGAGTTAATCCCATCAATAACATTCAGACCAATGGTAACATGCAGATGACGAATAATATATCCCAACAACAACATCAAATGCAGCTTCAACAGCAACAACCTCCCATGCAGCAGCAACAAATGCAGCCCCAAACCCAACCAAACCAACAACAACAACAAATGGCTAACAAACCGAATATGTTAACAGAAAGCACTTCAGGTGTAACTAATACCTCGCAGTTCCTTGCTAACATGTCATTGCATAGTACTGGAAGTTTAGAACAATTCTATGTTCCAAACAACAATAATCAGCAAAATATCAACAACAATAATCAACAAAATGTTGTCCAAAATATTATGTACAACAATACTAACAATCCTAATATCAACAACAATAATAATATTAATGATAACAATACAACAACACTTATTGTGAAAACTGAATATCCGATGGATTCACAATACAGCTCAATGTATCAAACTATCCAAAGCCCACAATCAAATGTAGTGAATACAGACAACTCCAATACTGTCTACAATACAACCATTCAGAATCCGATCATGGATGAATTGAAACAAAGTCCAATGAATGGCAATGGATTATCAGATTCACCAAAATCACAATTTGGTGAAACAAACACTGATGTTTTCTTTGAAAACACATGGTGGAATAACCTTCAACTTTAATCGATTCAATCGAATTATGTAGACAAATCTATCCTAGTTTTAATAAAATATAACTTGTTTAAAACTTTCAGAAATACTTGATTCCTTATTTGCAAGACGGTTTTTTTTTTTCAATTCAATTAGTCTAAGTCTTCCTCCCAACTTCTAAGGTTATTTTGATAATGATATAAAGATATTTAGAATCGTCTTTTCTGATTTCCTTCAAAATATAGTGTGATTTAATGGGAAAGTCAAGTCGTTTTCTTCTTCCAATGAGGGAAATGACAATTAAACTTTTAGATTCCACTAAATTTTGAAAACAATAACAAAAGAGGACTCAAAATATCTTTAATGATTAAAAGGTTTTCAAAATTTATCAATGATTCTTAATCACGATTTTTGTTTCCAATTTGTTATGATTGGTCTTTAATTTTTGAAATAGCATCCGAGTAATAGAGATACAACATTAGGTCGACAATGAACAATAAAGAAACAGTGGTAATAAATGTCGATCCACAGTATCAGTATCCTGATTTACCAACTGGTTGTGAAGTTACTTCCATTTCAATGCTACTAAAACACTCGGTTGCTAAAGATGATGATGCTGATAGATTGAGATTCTCAAAAGAAATACTTGCAGAACAGGTTCAAAAAGAACAGGATCCATGTCAAAATCACATATCACTCGTTGGTGGAAATCCATACAGATCGTTTGTAGGACTACCGACTTCAAAGATTTCATTTGGAATGTTTCATCAACCTGCTTTTCAATTAATAAAAGATCTAATTGTATCCAACAATCATACAAGCAACAATAACTCTGCTATACAAGCAATAGATCTTACTGAAAAATGCAACAATGTAGATAATATTAAATATCCATTGAAAACTAACGAATCTGAAGAGTACATTTCAAAGAGGTTAGAATATTTCGAAGATGAAAGCAACCAAATCAGTGACTTAGATATAGATATTCTCATAAATCATCTAAACAAGCATAACTCTCCTATAGTTATATGGATGACATTGGAATTAAGAAAGCCAACAATTACCGATACCTGGATTGATGTAAATATCCCCGAAAATGAAATACACTGGGTTACCCCTGAGCATTGTGCTCTTTTAGTCGGGTATGGAAATCTACCAAACAATTGAATCATTTGTAAAATTTTCATCACATTACTAATCACTAATTACTCATTCACTTATATTCTATTAATTATAATAGATACAATCAAAAGGAGGTCATCATTAATGATCCACATACAGGAAAGACTGAAAACTACGACAAACAACTATTCCTCAAAAGATGGAGACAAATGGGTAGACAAGCAGTATCAATAATCAATCAATCATAAACAATCTATCATGAAAGCTCACTGTGGTTTGCTCCTCTATGTGTGGCTCCCTTCCTTGTTCCTCATTGCAGGTTCCTTTAAATGTAATTACTTAATTTCCGAAAATGAAATGAAATCTCGTCTGATAAAAACAAAAATATGAAATTTTAGTCTTAATTTTAAACAGAATAAAAAACGAGTGACTGTATTATCATTTTCATTATCCACAACTTTAGTTGATAGATATCATTACAACTTATAAATATATATAGATAGATAGATATAATACTTATTTATTATTACTAGAAGAAGGAGATATAATGAATTTAAATCAGTTAAATTGGTTCCCTTCAGAACAACCAATCTATGATATCAACAAGAGCTGGGAGGAGAATTTGGAGAAGGGTCCATTTGTAAGCGATAAATATAAGGTTTTGGAACGTAAATGGAAGCCAAAGGAACAATGGATTGACTTCTTGGGTCACAAGGTCGCCTCACCTCTCGGTGTGCCAGCTGGTCCACTTTTGAACTCAGCTTGGATCAAGTTTGCTGCCGAGGCCGGATTTGATGTGGTCACCTACAAGACTATCCGTTCCAACCCATACTCTGGTCACCCTGTGCCAAATGTTTTGTATATCGATGTACCACAAGGTCAACTCAACAAGTCTGATAGCGGTGGTGTCTTGCACTCCACTCCACAGCTTCCAGCAAGCATAGATCAACTCGCTATTACAAACTCCTTTGGAATGCCATCAAAAGACCGTCAATATCTTTTGGAAGATATAAAGAAAGCACAATCCTATTTGAAGGAAGGACAGCTTATGATTGTTTCAATCACTGGAACTGCTGCCAACTCCAAAGACTTTATTCAAGACTTTTTGGATGTTGCCAACATTGCACTTGATGCAGGTGCCAAGGTCATCGAGGTGAACTACAGCTGTCCCAATGTATGCACAGGAGAAGGACAAATCTACTACAATCCAGACGAAGTCTACAAGATCTCCAAAGCTTTAGTCGATATCTTGCAACCAAAGGGTGTACCATTGATTATTAAAGTTGGTGTTATGGAAGACAAAGAAAAGATGGTGCAATTGTTCCGTCGTGCTGAAGAAGCCGGTGTTGCAGCCATTGCTGGAATCAACACAATGTCAATGAAGATTACAGACAGCAAGACAGGAGCCCCATCACTTGGAGAGAACCGACTCACCAGTGGTGTATGTGGTGCCCCAATCAGATCGGCAGCACTCGATTGGGTTAAAACAGCGAGATCCATTGTCAACGATAACAAACTCAACCTCAAACTTCTTGGATGTGGTGGAATCGTTTTACCAGAGCATTTCGATGAATTCCTCGAGAGTGGTGTAGATATCGCCACCTCTGCTACTGGTTTAATGTGGGACCCATACATTGCTATGAAGTGGCACAACAAATTATAAATTCATTCAAAAGTTAATGATATGTAATGTTTCACAAATAGATAAAGATTAATTTATAAACTATAAACAGTGACTATTTAATGATTGGTTTCGGGTAGTAATATTAGCAATTGTTGTGGCTTTTGCTTAATCTTGAATAGACTTGTCGATCATTTGCTCGAAGGTCATGTTGTGCATTTCGTCCATGGTCAATGTATCAACAATATCGAATCTAGCACCTTGTGAAGTGAGATAGTCATCCAATCCCTTGAGGAAGGTTGTTGCACTACGATCTTTACCGATTTGGATAAAGGATATTGAAAGATCTTCGTCTCTTGTAATTCTGTTTGCTGTGTTGATAATTAATTTCTTTACATCTGATTCGTTGTTTGGAATACCATCGGTAATGACCAAGATGGTTTCTGGTTTGTTTCCTCTTCTGAAGTGATCTTCGATTGCTTGATTCAAAACACCATATAAATCTGTGGTTCCACTTGGTTTCTCACGTTGGAACAATCCCATGACCATTTGTCCGTCACGGATGTTCTCGTACTTGGGATGTCTAGGCGATGGACTTGAGAAGAAGTATACAGTAATTCCATCTGGATCGGCTTGGCATGCGAATGGTGCAATCTTGGCAACAGCAGCTGAAGCTTGAGTCCAGAGTGAACCGGACATACTACCTGACTTGTCAATAATCAAAGTGTAGTCTCTTGCATATCTGTGTTTGACGTGGTCAAAGAATTTAACTAAAACTAACACCGCCTGAAGCTGGAGCAGCTGGTTGTGGTTGTCCGTATTGACCTGGATATGCTCCTGGCTGTGGTTGTCCGTATTGACCTGGAGGTGGGTAAGCTCCTGGTTGTGGTTGTCCATATTGACCTGGAGCTGGCTGTCCGTATTGACCTGGAGGTGGATAGGCTCCTGGTTGTGGTTGTCCATATTGTCCTGGAGCTGGCTGTCCGTATTGTCCTGGAGGTGGATAAGCACCTGGAGCTGGTTGACCTGCTGGTGGTTTACCATATTGACCTGGAGCTGGTTGACCTGGAGGTGGATATGGTTGTCCGTATTGACCTGGAGCTGGTTGTCCATATTGTCCGGGGGGTGGATATGGTTGTCCGTATTGTCCGGGAGCTGGTTGTCCGTACTGACCTGGAGCTGGATGTCCATATTGTCCTGGAGGTGGGTATGCTCCTGGTTGTGGTTGTCCATATTGTCCTGGAGGTGGATAGGCTCCGGGTTGTGGTTGACCATATTGACCTGGAGCTGGCTGTCCGTATTGTCCTGGAGGTGGATAAGCTCCTGGCTTGTGGTTGACCATATTGACCTGGAGCTGGTTGACCATACTGTCCTGGAGGTGGATAAGCACCTGGAGCTGGTTGACCTGGATTCTTACTCATCACTTAATTATATTTTCTTTATAATCTTCAAACTAATGATATTTAACTTTAGAACAACAATCTATGATACAAAAGATGTAAAGCTAGCTGATATTGATAAACTAACTTAATAATAATAATAATAAATGTCTTTGTTTTGTTTTTCAAATAAATTATAATACAACAAACAAACAAACAAAGTAACAAATCTTAATAGGGCTGTGACTGTTTTTTTGTTTTGTGAAAGATAGGAATGCTTCAACCAGTGATGTGTTTAAAAATTATTATTATTATTAATATATTTGAAAATAAATAAATATTTTGAAATTAAAAAAAACAAAAAAACAATCTTCTGAATTTTCATGTTGTTTGTAATGTCCTGACATGTCAGATGCCTCATGCATGGACTGAGACCAACAAACATTCCAAGTTAATTCAAAACAGGTCTTAAAATCTGAAATATGCGATATTCGCATTTGAATCATTATTTTACATGTAAAATAAAATTATAACTCAAATATAATCTAAAAATAATTAAATTTAATTACCAACGAAGTGTTATTTTGTTTGTGATGATTAGAATCAGAATCTACAAAGATAGTTTATAATAATATTATTATTATTAAAAATAAAATTAAAGAACTACAAAACAATAATCAAACTCTCAAACATCAGGTGTTAGTGGATTTAGTAACGACTAGTCGTTAAAGGAAAAAGATTTAGTTTTTGGTAACAATGGTGATGATCATTGAAGAATTACTCTTAATTTAATCAAAATTAATAAAGTGGGACAAGAGGTTATCTTGTAATTTAGGTTGCAAAACGATTTAGATTATTTGCAAAAATCAAAATATCCATTTTTTTGCTTTTGTTTTTTTTATTGGTTAAATTCGGTTGATGTAAATATCATCACATTTGGAATACATATCTTGATTATACATGTGGATATTGAGTTACTTTCTTAAAACTAATATAGTTAGAAGATACTAAAGTATAATTATCTGAGATCATGTCTTATAGATATCTTTGCTTTTTTATAATAGCTTTCTCATTTTGTAAGTCGACTATACTTGGAATGATGAGTTGTGATGGTGGTCACCCAGAGTGGGTGATTCCCCACAAATTAATTCAGGGGATATCACATGGATTTCAGAATATTAATATTGGTAATTAATTATAATTACATTTAGGCAATGGGGTGAGAGATGTCCAAGCAACAAGTGTCTACACACTCTCTAACTTTGACATATCATTTTGGGAAATTTCCAATTGCTTATCTTCTACCTATATCGTTGTGAATAGCTCAGTTAAAATAGTCGCTTCCGACATTACTTTGGATCCAAGCTCAATCAATGTCTTGAATTACTCAATCCACGAAGAACCTTCGTTGAATCTGGAAAAACAATTGTTTACAATATCAACCAATAACAATGTGGGTGACTACACGCTTGCCGTATCATGTCAATCGCAAACTTTCCTTCTTGGCTCTTCGCGATGTGTTAAACTCGAAAGCATCAGTATCACAGTTAAAAACTTTTCATTGACGCCAATCTCACCAAAATGGAATGACATCTGTCATTTTGGAGTGTAACAGGGATCTAATACTAGCCTCAAGTAGGTCAGCACAAAACAATATTGTCATTAAAGTGCGAGAGTTTTCAATTCCAAGCTCTACATTGGTTTTCAAGGGAACAGTGCTAAATTCAAATACCACTCTCATTGGTTTCGACTTTCTTCTCAACAACAATTACCAATCTTTACTCCCAGGAATGATAATGGATATTCTAATATTTAGTTCCTTGAAACTTTCGGTATCTCTTATCAATCCTTTCTACCGAAGTAAGATCAGATATATTTATTGCGTCAATTCTTTTGAATGAATCTCTTAGTTTCCTAATACTCACTCACATGTATAGGTATAAATTCAAGTATACAATTAACCTCAACAATCCCGCTTGCCAATACTCAAATCATTGAGGATCTAGTAACCACATCGGATGTTTATCCACAATATGTAACTTTGGAAACTTTTGATTCCAATGGATTCCTCAACAATGGAGCAATGCCTTCAAGAAGATGGAATGGAACCACAACCTATTTGGCCAATATCGATCAACCACTTTACTATCAAGCAGACAATTCAATATTCATACAAAGCTATTCATTGACTGTCAAGAGATTATCAAACTTTGGTAGGTTAGCAGAGTACAATCTAATTTATCATTCAAATCTATATTACTAATTTATAATTATAAAGATACTTTTGACAATACAGGAGGATCAACTCTAAGAGATTTTAGGTCCAATTGCAATATATTATTAATTACTCTTAGATCCAAGCAATTCTATAGTGGATTTATTTCTATAAACAATGTTTTTAAAAACCGCTGTTGAGACAACCAACTACTGTCGATTCCCTAGTTTCTTATGGTATAGATATGCCATGGCCTTTTACTTACGTCAAAAATTCGATCAATATGACAGTGTATCCATATAAAGATATACCGGTTACCGCAACACTTCCTACAGTTTCTTTGCAACGTAAATATGAACAATGGACAGCCAATGTTTCATACTATTAAATAACTAATACATATATTTTGTACAAATAGCTGCTGTTTATATTGAACGAATAGATATAACCAATTTTGGTGACGATATAGTCAACCTCAGACTATATTTTTCATCAGTACATCCAATCAGAAATATCGATCTTTCATTTATAGATTTGACAGAATCACACTTAGTGTCTGGAAATCTTTCGGTTGGAGTCATGGAGGCAAATATCGTTGGAAACAACATTCTTAAGATGAAGAATGAAATCATAGAGATCACCGATCAAACTTTGTATTCAACATCGTTATCCAACTTGTTTTTCACAAATATTAAGACAAGTCTGTCATTTAAAATGGAGGAAATTACTTTCTTTTTCTTTGCAACCAACAATGTAAACTTAATAACAAAATCCAATATCAAGAACACACTCTATTTCAAATTAAACAAAGTATATCCAGGAATCAAGCCATCACTTCTCATCACAAGCACAGGTCAGACTTTCACAGGTCAATATTTGGAAGAACAGCAAATCTATTTCATCAACTTTATCATGAATACCACTTTGTTGTCAGGCCCGGTTATGTATGAACTTTCAAATGGTATCGACAGTTTTTTCAGATAGATATCTTTCCCAAATACTTGGAAGCAATGCAACTCTTTTGATTTCAGACTCAGGTACGTTTTAAGAATATTCTAGATTAGACCATTTTCCAATACTAACAATGATTTGGAAACAGATGGAGATCTATTGCAGCCCACATTGGTAGGAGTAGAATCCTATCCAGGTAAAACAGTTACCATTGGAGAGCAAGAATCACTACAAATTGGCTGGATAGTTACTATTTTCGATGAACCAAATGGATTCGACCACGGTATTGCACATGTTATATCGACCAACAACACAGTTCCAATAGAAATCTATTTTGATAAGAAAAATCTTATCTCAGGCTCTCTAAACAAAGGAAGTTTCGAGGTTAAATTCAATATTACAGGAAATTGCAGATCTCAAACTTATAGACTTCATCATTTGTATCTTTATGATAAGAGCAACATTAATGTTTTATGATTCAATTATAGAAAGTTATGGCTCCACTTATTCAGATGCGCTATTCATTCAAGTTAACTGTAAAGGTAATATTTACCATTTTTATAGCTATATAGATGAATACTAACTTCAACATCTAAAATTTAGCTATTGTGGACAACACTCCTCCATATTTAGTTTCATTCTCAGCAACAGAATGGGTTGATGTTGGTTCACTCCAAAGAACAATAGAATTTATAGTGGTAGCCAACGATAGTGGAAGTGGTTTATCAACCAAGTTTACACCAGAAATCAAGTTGGCTTCTCTTTGCCCAATGGAATTTATATCTATTCCAACTGTTTATCAATCTAGCAAAGGAAACTTCATTACTTATACAGGTAGCATCGAGCTTCCTTATGGCTACGGATGCGGCGATAGCTTCCTTCTTTCAATTTATGGATTGATTGATAACCATTTGAATGTACTATCAGTTCCTACACATAATTTAATTACAATACCACTTCAATTTTTTGTAAAGAGATTATTCAACATTTCAACACCAATTCTGCAATCAACCTCAATGGTAACTCCAAAATCTACAAACTTCACTCTCTTTGGAAAGGTTTCTATTCAGCAACTTCTTCTATTACGGCTTACATCAACTATGGAAATGGATACCAGACACACCAGCTCAATACATTTCACAAACTTTATTGAAGATCAGTATGAAAAGTACTACAAAGGATTTCAAGATCTTGGTTATTGTTGATGGCAAATCATCTAATGAACTGAATGTTTTTATTGAAAATCTACTACCTTATATTCCAATCTTCCCAATACCAACAACTACACCATCACCAGAGCCCGAATGTACTGAAGCTTGCTTGAATGGTGGAGAATGTTCTTTAGGAAAGTGTATTTGCAAACTACCATTCTATGGTCCAACTTGCTCATCAGGTAAATACTTGTCTACCTTTTAGAAATCTTCTTAAATATACTAATACTATGCTAAACAGAGATTGTTATTATCCCAACACCACCTCCTCAAACTACTCCAATAAGCTCGAACAATATTACAATTAATGATAATATCAAATTTTCAAGTACGATGCAAGTTTCAACAATCAGAGAGTTCGATTCCGACATGAAAGAGGTCAACACTTACAACCCAACAAGCTGGGTAAGAACTGATATAATTGGTGAAAGTCAAACCATATACCATTATAGTTCAAAGCTAGAAGGAAGAGATACAACAATTAATATTACTATCGAATATTTCAAGACTCAAACCAATATTACTTTTGGCGACCAGCAAATAGAGCTGAGTCCATCTTCAATCAAATTCTCTGTTGAGCTTTCATCATACACTTTCAAAGATCGACTTTCTAGTTTGCAAGTTGAAATGGAAGTTTCAGTAGAGGGTAATAGTGATGACGAATGTATATCAAACTCTGTTGGACAAGATTCAGATGGAAACATTCAATGGATCAAGATGAACATCGATAAACAATCACTTTATGGAAGGTGGGTTTCCATTTGCTTTGATTGATGGAAAGCCATTTTTGATTAAACAAAAATTGATCGATCAAACAAATCAAACAAGATCATCAATTAATAAGATAGGAATGTTAATTCCATTTTATAATGATAAAAGGTAAGTGTCATTAAAATTAAGTTGGACTCCATAAATATACTAATTGACCATACAATAGTTATCATTGATCCAGATTTTTCACATTTAGTCGATGTAGATAATCATTCTACAGGTACTTGTGGAAAGAAGTCAAACTCCACAGTTACAACAAAAATAATAATTGGCGTTGTTGTCGGTGTTGTTTCGTTAGCCCTTCTTGTTACTCTAACAGTTTTCATTGTCAAGAAGGTTGGAAAACACAATTTAAAGCTGAAGCTTATTAAGTTGAAGAATTTCGAAGCTGAAACTAAATAATTAATATCAATATTTAACGTATAAATAAATATATATATATATAATATGTATAAAGTCCCTTTAGTATTTTCTTGTGGTATCGAGGTATAGTTTGTTGATTGTTATTTTAAGATCTTAAATTATCTAAAGTTTGTTGGGGAAGATAACTGGAATGAGAGTCTTATTTTCTTGTTTTTCAGTGAATTCTGCTGCAGACTGAACAGCACCACCCCATTTTGGATCAGCCAAAGCAGATTCTCTTGAATTAGTTCTGTCCTCAAAGTTATCGTAGGACCACAAGGAAACAACTGTATTAAGCTTTCCAATATCTGAATAGAATAATCCACTTGGCTCTGAATATTGTTTTCTAACTTCAATAGCATTTGAAATTGAATTCTCCCCTATAAGATAATCCAGTTGGTTAATCTCATTTCTAAATAAAGATGATATTTAGTAAAATTACATTTTTGGTACTTGTCCTGGTTTAATTTGATATGTTCTCAATTCCCAAACTTTCTTAGATTCCAATTTCTCTGGCAAAGAGAGTTTACCCCATGGGAACTCTTTCAATACTATGTTTTCTTGTTTCAAAACCATTGGTTTCATCTTGGCCATATACTTTTCATTCCAGTCTTTGTCAAATTTCAAATTGTTTTCTAACTTCAGCACGATGATCAAGTGATGGATACTCCCAAAGATGTACCACTTCATTTACTCCACCTAGCTCAGACATCTACAACCTTTATTAATAATTTTGTATGAAAATGTAACATTTGTATTACATACCCAATATCCGCATAGCTTTGAGTGCTTAGTTCTTAAATGCATATTCTCTTGGGTAAGAGCAATGAAGTTTGCAAAGTTTTCCAATGAAATACTATAGGTTCTTAATTCCTATGATTAGAGTAAGTTAATTCTGTCGTTTTCATTCTGTTTCTTTGAGATCTTACATAAACTTTATGTTTGTCAACATTTGAAGTTGTTTTGCTTGAAAAAGATCTTCTTTGTACTAATTGAGTCAAATTCTTAAAGAGATTAGTTGATGTATTGAATTTATTCATTCTTTATTCACTTGAATATTATAGAAATGTAAAGATGTTTGAAAAAACGATTGTGTTCAAAGGTTCAATCTCAACCTTTAAAAAGATATTTAGTCCCATTTTAAAATAAGATCAAAAAAATTGATCAAAAAAAATATCTAGAAGCAAAGACTTTTTCATGACCTGTATGTAGTAGTACAATTACAAATTTATATTTATTATTATTATTCGATAAATTGATAGATAATGGTTATACTGATCACTATCTAACAACATGATGTATGTCCTCCATCTACAAATTTCTTTAGCGACTTGCTCTAAAAGTATGGACGCTCTGGTGATCCATCATTACGCTCGCTGTCCTCACAGAAGCATAACAACATGGTATCAATTGCCATATCATAGACTGACATGAATCCACCTGAAATAAAGAAGGCAATGAAACCAATAATCTAAAAGTAAATAATTTGGCTTGGTTAGATTTGGTTTTGACAAACAGAATTAAAAATGTAGTAATAGGTCTGTTTTCGATACTTACAATAACTGGAATAACATAAAATCCATCATCTGCAATTCTTTGAAGTAATACAAATGAAATACCAACTGTAAGGACTGTAATCAATACTCTTCCTAAAAATATGAGGAAGGATCCAATCATGCTAACAGCTGCCACTCTAAGAACATTGCTGACAATCAATGAGAAACCTCTTCTTGCACCTTTACAGAATGAATATCCATAAATTGAAATCTAAAAATATTAATAAATAGTGTGTTAGATGAAGGTAAAGAATGAATAAGGTGGTCCTTCATACCATAATGTAAGCATTCTTGTCAATGAACTTGATGAATCTTTCGAAACAACCAAAAAGACAATTGAGACATCTAATAACAAATCTGCAAGGAATGCTTCTTTTTCCTTTGAATTTCTTCTCTCAAGAATCGAAGAATCCATCTAATAAATTGAACTACAGCTAGAATTAGGGAACCAAGTGCCAAAGATCCAAGATGGTATCTAATGACTCTAAAGAAAGATTTCCAAACTGGGAAGTATGGTGTATCTTTTTTGTCCATGACCAATACCAGAGAGCAATTGAACCTGCCAAGGTACATTGATTGATTGCAAGAATGAAAGCATAAGTCCAAAGCAAACCAAAGAAATGGTAGATTTGGAGATATCTTAATACTCTAGATGCTTGATATCCAACAAATACATCATTCTCATCGTAGGTTGGTGTACCTGCAGTACCCAGATATCTAGAATCAAATATTAATACTATGACTGGAAAAAACTCTTTTAAAAGTGCCATTCTATACATACGCAGCAATTACTACCCAGTATGCCAAGAAAGCACAGAGAATAATGAAAATGAAAACTGGGAAGAAGAAAATAGATGGCATTGTTCCAATAGCTTTACTTGACTCCTTGATAATACCAATGGCCAATCGGATTCTTGAGAACATAGCTAGAACTATTAATGCCAAAATACCTGTAATTACACAAAGAATAATAAAGATAACCTTCAAAGCAAGAACATTATCCTTTTGAGTTGGCAATCTCAAATTTGGTGGAATCTGATAATAGACTTCATCTGCCTTTTGCCCTATATCGAAATATTAGTGTCCGTTGTTTGCCAACTTGCTACAATTCATAATTACATTGATAATACACCTGGACACAAAGTAAAGCTAGACAACCAAGCACACCCATGACAGTTGCCCAGGTAATCAATCCAGCAAAGAATCTGAGGAGGAATATATACACCAAACCAAGACCCATAGCAATGAGCGCACCATAGATGAGATACTTCCAATTTTCGACTGTGTCAGAAAACACCTTGGTTGAAGTGTCTCCAAATTGATCCTTGATAACCTCAAATAGCTTATCGAAAGCAGTCTCTGTAAGGTTTGTTAAGGTCGAAGGAATACAACGGTTGAGCACTGGAGTACTTGCAATGGTTCCAGCACATGTACCATTTGGAAATAGATTGTCCATCGACTTAGTAGTGTTGTATCCACAAATCAATTGCGAAGGGTCATCTGGAACCAAATAGGTTTCATTGGGGCACGCACTGACACAAATGGTACGATACGAAGCCAATGCCGGATAATAGATAAAGTATACATATTTTTCATTGGTGAAATCCTTTGAGTGGTTGGCTGGCAACTTTCCAGCTGCAACATTATCAAAACCACAGGTATTACCTTCATAATCAGTTCCATACAATAATCTAGACAATTGGTTCACAAGCGTACAATTAATTTTGGAAAACTACTACTAAAACTGGAGATGATGGAAATGTGTAGATCGATCTACCTACCTTTTTGGATCACCTTCTTTTATACCATAGCGTGCTACCACTGCCATTCCAGCCCAAAATGCCAAGAACAACAATAGAAATAGACAATCATGGCATTTTCTTTTAGAATAAAACACCTTTATTTTTGATTACTTCCGTAGACTTTTTAACATGACTCTCTTTTTTGTGAGTCATTCTTTATTTTAGAAACTATATTACAATGTGCAAATGTTATGAAATATATATATATTATAGATATAAATGTAAAAAGAGTATTGATGAGTAAACTAATCTTACATGAACTATACAACAGTGTTGATTGCAGCGTTGATGTTGTACTAAAAAAGAATGGTAGCACAAAATTTAGAGTTATTAAACAACTGAATCTAGATCGGTTGTGTGACACCAAAAATTATAAAATTAAAAATAATATTAAAACTCTTAAAAATAGTATTTTTGTAATCGATCAAAATCAGATTTTTCGATCAATCTAATAATTTTTAGAAACATCTAAATTGACACCTTGAATTTTAGAGAAAAACAATCAAAGAATGTGTGAAAAGAAAGTTTGTAATTAAAAGAAAGTTTGTAATTTGGGGTGAGAAGTGAGAACACTCAGCTTCTAAAGTTTATTTGGTTAATTTATTGACCACCACGGAGACGGAGTACCAAATGAAGAGTTGATTCCTTTTGGATGTTGTAGTCGGAGAGGGTACGACCATCTTCCAATTGCTTTCCGGCGAAGATAAGACGTTGTTGATCGGGTGGGATACCTTCCTTGTCTTGAATCTTGGTCTTGACGTTCTCGATGGTGTCTGAACCTTCGACTTCGAGGGTAATAGTCTTACCAGTCAAGGTTTTGACGAAGATTTGCATACCACCACGGAGACGGAGTACTAAGTGGAGTGTGGATTCCTTTTGGATGTTGTAGTCGGAAAGGGTACGACCATCTTCCAATTGCTTTACCAGCAAAATGAGACGTTGTTGGTCGGGTGGGATACCTTCCTTGTCTTGAATCTTGGTCTTAACATTTTCGATGGTATCAGAACCTTCGACTTCGAGGGTAATAGTCTTACCAGTCAAAGTCTTGACAAAAATTTGCATACCACCACGGAGACGGAGTACCAAATGAAGAGTTGATTCTTTTTGGATGTTATAGTCGGAAAGGGTTCTTCCATCCTCCAATTGCTTTCCGGCGAAGATAAGTCTTTGTTGGTCGGGTGGGATACCTTCCTTGTCTTGGATCTTGGTCTTAACGTTCTCGATGGTATCGGAACCTTCAACCTCTAAGGTAATGGTCTTACCAGTCAAGGTTTTGACGAAGATTTGCATACCACCACGGAGACGGAGTACTAAAGTGAAGAGTTGATTCCTTTTGGATGTTGTAATCGGAAAGGGTTCTTCCGTCTTCCAATTGCTTTCCGGCGAAGATAGTCTTTGTTGATCGGGTGGGATACCTTCCTTGTCTTGAATCTTGGTCTTGACGTTTTCAATGGTGTCTGAACCTTCGACTTCGAGGGTAATGGTCTTACCAGTCAAGGTCTTAACGAAAATTTGCATACCACCACGGAGACGGAGTACTAAGTGGAGTGTGGATTCCTTTTGGATGTTGTAGTCGGAAGGGTACGACCATCTTCCAATTGCTTACCAGCAAAAATGAGACGTTGTTGGTCGGGTGGGATACCTTCCTTGTCTTGAATCTTGGTCTTAACGTTCTCGATGGTATCGGAACCTTCGACTTCGAGGGTAATAGTCTTACCAGTTAAGGTCTTTACAAAAATTTGCATGTTTAATTAAAATAATTACAATAACAGCAGTAAGGAATAGATAAAAGAAAATATAATTTTAAATTAAAGAAAGAGATAATAAAACCAAGTTGATTTAGAATACTAAATAATTTATATATATACAAAGAAGAAACAAAATAGTAACTTTATGTTTTTTGATATTATGAAATGAGAAATTGCTAATGAACAACACTTTATATAAAGCATGCTAGCAACCAACAACCAACAAAAAAAACCAACTAACTCACAACAACAAAAAATAAATTAAATTTTTAATTATTTCCAAATTCCCTAAAAATAAGAGAAATTTTCAAAAAATAGAGTGTGTGACTCACACATTGTCACAATACTAAACAACAAATTTGTAAATATAACGCAAACCATTTTCCAGATTTTTGCACTTGAACCCCCTCATCTTCATATTAAATGTTTAATTAAAAATTTTTGAGAATTCTTTAACTTTGGTAAAAATGGGTTGAGAACAAAAATTGCAATCTATCATTAGATTCACACATCCAAATATACAACATTACACAATTATTATTTGAAACCTATTCCACGTTCGCACAACAACTAATTTAATTTCATTTTTTGTTTTAATTTTAAATATATATTTAGTATTAAATATATTGTTTGTTTTTTGTAGATTAAACATGTTTATATATGATTCATGAACATTTAATGTAATCTGGTCGATTATGAACAATTCTGTATTTATTTGATTTGTTTTTTATTACTATTACTACTATTTGATGTTCATCAACACATTCATTATGTTTATTTAGCATAGTATCATCATCTTCTTCTTCTTTGTTATATTATATTAGTGTAAATTGTATTAGTTTGAACATCTATTTATTATTATTTTATTTTTGTAGTTCAATAGGTTATACAACTAGATGTTAACTATAGTTTTTTTATTAAGAGCATAATTATGATATGATGGAGAATGTTATTATGTATTTACCTTTTTTGAAATATGTTGATTTTATGTTTTTTTTAAATTTCCCATTCTTGTGTTTTTTTCGGATATTAGACTGATGCACAATGATGTTTCAAGCATCAATGAGATTATTCTGAGTCGTTTGGTGAGTGCAAGACTTTGTTGATTATAAAGGGCATGAGACCGAGGGTACATTGTTACAATTACTTCAAACAATTGATTTTTTTACACATTTGTACAGTTAATAATTAATAAAAATTTATCATAATACGACAATGGTTGTCATTTGTAAGACTATCAAAACATTAAGAGATGAGATCAAGTTGAGAAAAAAGAGATCAGAGCTGCAACTGGAGAAGACGACCCTTCTGTTGGTTTTGTGCCAACTATGGGCTACTTGCATCGTGGACATATCTCGTTGGTCGGATTTGGCAAGAGCTGCTAACGATATCGTAGTAGCATCGAATCTTTGTCAATCCAACTCAGTTGGCACCACACGAAGATCTTGCAGCTACCCAGTCGATATCGAGTCTCTGATGTAAAGCTGCTGACGGCTGCCAGCGCTGACATCTTGTTCTTGCCAGTAGTCGCAGAGATGTACGGTGTTGGCGATCGACAATTCGTGGAGGTTACATCGATGGCACCGGTACTCGAGAGTATTGCACGTCCAGGGACACTTCCGCGGAGTCGCCACAGTGGGAACTAAGCTACTAAACATTGTACAACCAGATGTAATGTACATCGGGCAGAAAGACGCAATGCAGTGCGTGTGTCTCAAGAAGATGGTGCGCGACCTGGCATTTCAAACAGAGGTAGTCATTGGAGACCACAGTTAGAGAAGACAATGGCTTAGCAATGTCGAGCAGAAACAGCTATCTCACAGCAAGCGAGCGTGAAGAAGCAGCGTTGATCTACCGCGAGATGAGCAACATGAAGAAGCTGTATCAAACAAACACCACGTGAGCAACTCGTCGCTCTACTCAAAGATTCACTCGAAGCAGGCTGCAGTAAGATGAAGGTAGATTACATTAGTTTAGCAAACGGTGAAACCGGTATCGAACTAGAGAACGACAGTGCGATTCCATGTGGTGCGATCCTATCATTAGCTGTATTCTTCTCGGGTCAAAACAGAAAAACAAGACTCATCGATGTAATCATATTGAAATTAATTTTACATTAAAATCTAAATAAAATTAATCGAAAATTTCGCGCAGATTTGACCAAATTAACACAACACATTGTTGCCACTTCCACATGTTTTCGAAATAATATTTTGCAACAAAAATCGTTCCAAAAATGAGTTATAAATTAAGTTCCAAAAGTCTCTAAGAATCATAATTCCAATCAATCAAATAAAAAAATAAAGTTAAATATCAACTACTACTTTATTTTCAATTATTAAAATATTAAAATAATATTATTATATATAAATATATTTAAATAAATTTAAAATGTACTTTGTTATACAAGAGCCAGTTTATTATACCCCCATCCAGATCAGAATCCAGGTTGTCAGATTTCTATCTGGATGACTATGACAACAATGATTATATGAAGATGAAGAGGTATGAGAGAAATAGAATAAATTATTTGAGATGTATATAACAATTCCTTGAGGAACGTAGAAAAGAAGAACAAAGATTAAAACAAAAAGAAGCTAAAAAGCCAACAGGAGTATCTTCTTAAACAAGAGTTTTGAGAGAAAAGTTATTACAAGAGCAGTTTAAGAGAGAAAAATATATTCAAGAGCAAAAGATTCCGGTTACAACAGCAACAACAACAACAACAACGAGAAAGAGAGCAAGCTGAAAGAAAGATATTAGAAGAAAAGGAAAAGGTGATTAGAGAATATTTGAGCTTAAGAAAGAAGAACCAAGAGAAACAGTTGAGTAGCAATTGGAAACCTAAATATGAAGTAAAGAATGTTCAAGATGGTCTGTGCTAATATCGGTAGAGTTGCCAGGATTTTCCAAAGATGAAATTAATATTTCATTGACCGACTTGGATTGTCAGTATCTGGTCAAAAAGGCCAACATAATGAAGATTTCCCCTTATATCGAAGAAATTGAAGATCTAGAAGTAGATTTCCTAAACTCAACCAATTCGATTCCAATCAGAAATCCATCGGCTTACAAAACAAGAAAAGAATGAAAAACTCAAGCAACAAAGTTTAACATTCCATTCAATTTATCTGAAGATTTAGATCTTTCAAGTATCTCAGCAGAACATACCAACGGAGTTTTAAGAATTAAAAATCAATAGAAAACAATTCACCTAAACCAATTAAAATTAATATTTTGTAAATATAAATAAATTAATTATTTGTAAATAGTTTTCTTCCAATAAATATTTCTATAAAATTATATTCTTAGTACATTTTGGTTATTAAATGATAAACTGCTTTTGTTGATGTAGTTTATTTTGCGCAATTGTCAATTAAAATTGATAAGGTAGTATAATCGGTATTATTAATTTAAATTAGATTCTCAATAACATTTTAATTACATTTTAAAATGTTGTATCTCAGCGTTCTTGTTTTTGATTAGTTTGGATTAGATAGGATTTGTTGGATTTGTTATTTCGTATATTGATCAAAAAATGACTTCTATTTCATCACTTTCGTCACTATCAAAGTAGCTGTATGGAAGGGAGAACTCTTCTCTTTGGTATTTGTGATTCTTAATAGGTTGTTGTTTTGGCGCTTGTTGATTATAAATAGGTGAAGATGAGGCTGATCTTTGGATGATCAAATTGTTATTGTTTTGGGGGCTTGGTGGTTGTGGTTTTATGGCTCTAAAGGAAGAGGACGAAGATGAAGATGTTGAAGTTTTAGAAACTTTTTCATTTTTATAACTATTGCAAACAGAAAATTCGTATGGGTCTTGTATAGGGGTTTGGAGTGGAGGTGATCCACTTCTTCCTGTCATGATATGGCTGGTTCTTCTCTTTCTATATTTAATATCTTTACTCTCATTCTTTTTCTCAGTAGTACCATCAAATATTAATAATATATATATAGGTGAAGATAAATCTCTTTCAACTTCAATATCTGCCATTTCTATGTACTTTATTTGTTATTTACTTTATATATGTATTATTTTTAAGTAATCTAATAAATAATAATTCTTATTATCTTTTTATTACTACTATTAAATAAATAAATATTGAATTTTTGAATTAAACCTTTAATTAATTAAAGTGGAGAAGAAGGAATGGAGACTTGGAATCAATATTTAAATCCATTAAGATTGATATTAGTAAAGTATAGAAAGAGACCCATCATCATCTCACCACTATAATCAAATCATTTGGTTTTGATTTATTTTAAAAGTATTTGTGTGAGTGTTTGTTTGTTTGTTGCTTGGTGTGTGATCGTTGGTGTTAGAATAACTTAGTATATAAGTATAAAAGGCGACACGACACAATTAATTATAAACATGTTTTCAATGGATGGAAAAGCATACACACACTCTCTGACAATCAATCAAACAAAACAATCATTAATTTTAGTTGAACAATCTCATCCCACTCTTCCAATTCGGTGCTATTAAAAGTTCCTATACTTTTTCTTTTGCCACTTTGGATGTGTTAATGTTTAATTTAATCTTTTTTTAAATTTTTTTCATTTTGCCAACCAACAACTGGTCTTTGATGACAAAAAAGTTTCCAATCGATGAACACCATGCAAATATGGTGGGAAGTATTAAGATGTGTGGCTGTTTTTATGTATGTAGGATTGATTGGGGGTAGTGGTATGTTGTTGAATGATTTCACGATGATCAGCAACACCACCCATACTTGATTGCTTACCTTCACTTGAACCATCCATCATTTTTTAATTTAAATTCAATTCCACAATATTCTGAATGATTACTAAGAAAATAAATATTAAGTATTCAATGGATACTTACTTAAATAGACTGGGGTCAAGACAATAATGCAATTTATTTGTTATGTATAGATTGCATGATCTCTCTTTCTATCAAAAAATAAACCACACATTTCCAACCACCAACTTATTAGCAGTTCTGAGTTCCTCGCAACTGAAACTAATAGAATAGATATAGACACCCGGGCAGAAGTCTCACCATAGTGAAATAAAATGAATGATCCGTTTATTTTAAAATTTAGAAAATGTTCAAAACACAAAGAGATATCATTAAAAGTTGTACATATCTAATTTTGAAAACATTAGTTGTAAACAACATACCAATCATTATGGTGAGATTGGTCAAAACAACTTTCACTCCCAATCCTAATCCATTGATGTCTTTCCAACAGTTCAGAGAATTTATTTTATTTATGGAAATGATCTGATGGTTTTAGATGGTTGTACATTGTTTATGTCAACGGCACCACACTTCTCAATTGTTAATTTAATAGATGGTTAATGGATTCCCATCTATTTCTTTCAGGATCATCCCATTCATTTAATTTCATTGTAAATTTAATTTAATTTATAGGAAATTGAATAATGATGAATTGACTTTTTTAGTTTGAGATTTTAGAACAATCAGCATACTACCCTATTTTTATATTAATTGTGGTGTTGCTTTATTTTTGATAATTGAGCTCATCTTCTTCCGGTTGTGGTTCGTTGTTTAGATTCAATTTTTTGGTCGAGGTTAAATAAACATCAAATCTGGTATCTTTGGAACGATAGGAAAACGTCTGTTCCGACCACTGGTAAAACACGTTTGGGTTTCTTCCAAACGACTTTTTGTTGTGCTATTCTCTTGGAGAGTGCGGAAAAGAAGTTTTTGATTCACGGTCTCCTCCAACTAGCTTACGGATGGCACGGATGTCTTTCTTTTGAGAGTGCAGCTTTATCTTTCGTCTTCTCTTGGTTGGTACATTGGATCCATAATAAATTACATCGGGCTGCAATTTTGGATCTCTGTTGATGATCGACACCAAATATTCAATTTGAGTCTGCCTTTATCAATGTGATTCTCTCTGCTATTTCTCTTGTATTTTCGTCTTGTTTTGCTATCTCCAATGCTTGACTGACCATATAATAAAGAATGGGATTACGCTCGATCATTGTCACATGACTTCCAAACGATGCAATGATCCAACTATCTTTACCAAGTCCAGCAGTAACATCGAGTACTGTCTTGGGAAAAGATCCACTTCCACGAATCGCTCTGATCATTGGTGATTTTGAATAGGTTTTGTGTTCGGTCTTGAATTGGAGGGCACCCGATGTGAAGTCGAGTTTTACTCTTCGCACGTCAGCTTTCTCTTCACTTTGCCACTCTTTGCTTCAAACACCTCGACATCGTTTAATGTTGTGGCGGCTGGGGTCACGCACAACACCAGCTGGTAAGGGAAGAATTGCTCGGGCAGTGACTCGACCTGGCCCAATGGAAGATAGTCCAGTCCAAGTTCTTCTGCCAGTCGTTTTCCTTTCTCAATCTCTGATTCACCAGTGGTCGAAGAAACAACAGTCTGATTTTTATTTATATTTGAGAGTGATGGGTTGATTGCGATGCCCGGTGCGATTTCTCGGTAGTAGGCAGGGTCTTTCATTTCACGCTTCTCCTTAGCAGCAATGTATTGCTCTTTGGAGCTTCTGACTCGATCAACCTCGATCTTGGCTACCAACTCTGTATTTTCCATCTTTTTAAATTGAATCTTCTCTTTATTTTTTGAAGCCATCTTTTTCAGTGGTCTACTGGATTCATTGTCTCGAATGTTGCTTCCAATCAGCTGATTGATTTGACTATTATTATCTTTCAGATCACTCAATACCTTTTCGAAGCTGTGCTTTGTTTTTCTTTTTATTCTTTTTCGGCATTCCATTGATCCTTTGCTATCTCTTCTAAACCATCATTACTACTACTACTACTTTTATTATTATTATTACTAAAATATCTATTTGTAGTGGTACTACAATTCCTTAGATAAGATGGAATTGAGTTGATATATATATATTTCTGATGATTACCATCGTATTTAATGCATTCTTATGAAGAGATATTAAAGACTTTGATATAGTTAACATATCTATCGATCGAGTTGTATTTATTAGTATTTTATATCTAACAAAATCGCGATTACTCTATATGATTAATGATGACGAACCATTTTTGGGTCGACCTGATCACAATAAATGCCAAAAAACCACTAACGAAATTTAAATTGTTTTTTTTCTGACATGTGATTAACAATTGGCTCACACCCACCCAAAAACATTATAAATGAGCTAAGTTCATCTTGTTTGGTTGTTAATTGTTTCATCTTATTTATATTTATATAGATCTAAATACATAAAAACTATTAATATTTATATATTTGATTAGGAATATTCTTAATAAATCGAGTAGTTGTCGTCGGATCAGATTAGATTCAGATCAGAAAACGATAGGGGTGATCAGCAGCAGATAATGTCCAAAATATTTCATTCGTAAAGAGAAATAAAATTCCAATCATTGTTGGTGCCGGTGCAATATGGTTTGCTCAGGCATCGAATGTTTTCTCACCTTATCCACATGAGACCTATGCAGATAGACACGATCGTATCAATAGAAATGCTTATTTCGAGATGGAGCCGGAAAAGCTGATGAATAACACTCCGTTGCCTAGCCGTGCAGAGCAGCTCGCAAAAGCTTTTCAGAATATTCGACAAAGCCAATCGATGTTATTGTCATCGGAGGTGGTGCAACAGGTGCTGGTGTTGCTTTGGATTCACAGACTCGTGGATTATCAACTGCTCTCTTTGAGCGTGGTGATTTCTCATCGGGAACATCATCGAGATCAACTAAATTAATTCATGGTAAGCATAAGAAGCTCAGTCTCACTAGCCACTGGCAACAAGCTTACAAGTAGTTGTTTAAATTCTAGGTGGAATCAGATATTTAGAGTCGGCCATTATGAATTTAGATTATAAAGATTTACAGTTGGTCAGAGAAGCTCTGAATGAGCGTTCCCAATCTGCTCAACAATGCACCACATCTCTCACATCCACTACCCTTGGCAATTCCAATCTACAGTTGGATCGATTTGCCAAAAGATGATGATTGGTACAAAATTGTATGATTTTTTCTATCCTGGAAACGATATCCGGGCGCTTACTATATGTCCAAGACTGAGACTTTGAAGAAGTTTCCACACTTGAAGGATGGATGCTTGGGATCAGTCATCTACTACGACGGACAACACAATGATGCAAGAATGAATCTATCAATTGCGCTGTCGGCCCGTGCCAATGGCGCACTCACAATGAAACTACATGCAGGTGAAATCACTTCTTAAGGAAAATGGCAAGGTAGCTGGAGTAGTAGTTGAGGATCGTCTCACTGGAAAAGGAGTACAATGTACGTGCAAAAGCAGTTGTCAATGCTACAGGTCCTTTTGCAGACGGCATTCGTAAAATGGACAATCCAAACGTTGCACCAATGGTGGTCGGCGCATCAGGAACACATCTTATACTCCCAAAGAAATACTGTCCTGAAGATATGGGATTCCTCAATCCAAAGACTAAGGATGGTCGTGTGCTGTTTATCTTGCCATTTGAGGGCCGAACTATTGCAGAACACCGACCAGGTCTCGGATATTACTTATACACCAAAGCCAACAGAAGAGGAAATCAAGTTCATTTTAGAAACAGTTTCAGAATATAAAGACAATTTAACAGAGAAAGACGTCTTGGCATCATGGACTGGAATTCGTCCACTCATTAAAACCTCACTAAATACTCCAACCTCCAAAATCAACCGTCATCACACTCTTATGGACCAGTGATTCTGGTCTGATTACAATCAGCGGTGGTAAGTGGACTACCTACAGAGAGATGGCAGAGGAGACCGTCGACAGGTAGTAGAACAAACACGTCTCTTTACACCCAAAAGAATCACACACCGTAACCATGATGTTATTCGGTGGAGATAAATACTATAAAATACCAACAAATATTTAATGAAACGTAAGTTGCATATCTACATACAATCGATGTTATTTGGGTATCTAATGTTTTGTTTCACTAGATTTCAATGTTGAACCAGAGATTGCTTCACATTTAGCACACACCTATGGAGATCAAGCAGTGAATGTATGTAAATTGGCAAAGGAAAGAGGACTATTTAAGAGATTGGCCGAAGGATATCCATATATTGAGGCAGAGGCCGTCTATGCGGTCAGAGAATATGCATGCAATGCTGAAGATGTCATTGCAAGACGTACCAGACTTGCATTTTAGACAATAAGAAATCCAGAGAAGCATTGCCACGTATCATCGACTTGATGGCAACCGAATTAAATTGGAACAAAAGCAACCAAAGAAAAGCAATTCATCGAAACAAATAAATTCCTGGATACAATGAACTATTAAATAAATAGATCAAGTTGTAGCTATTAATAGAATATAATTAAGTGATACGTTAATAATTATATTATTGTTTGGATTATAAAGTTGGATAATTTAATTAATATTATAATTTATGTGTATAGGGTTTGGTTGTTTGATTGGTTGGTTGGAGTGTTGGTAGTTTTATAGCTATTGATAAAGTTGGTTGTATAGATTATTTAGTTATTCCAATCTGTTCTTTTTTTGTTTAAAAAGGATCTTGGGTCTTTATTCATGACCTCGTTGTTCTTCAATCTTTCAAACTCGACACCAATATTCAAAAATGCAGTGAGCATGAGATTCAATTCTCTCTGTTGAGATTCCTTTCCTTCCTTGATTTGCTTTAGCAAGCTCTCGATTCTTTCGTTCTTTGCTTTAGTGCCTTTTCCAAATTTGCGATATACTCCTCTTGAGTGGCAATCTTTGTTTCTTTTGATTCAAATTCTTTTTCTTTTTCTCTGTGTGATTTGATAATCTAGATATTTCAAAAAGGATATTAGCAAAAGATACGCGATATTGGCTTTGGGTAGTTACCTTTCTTGCCGCTCTTAAATAACCCTCCAACTTTTCGATTTCGGATTTTTGTTCAGCAATTTTAGCCTTGTCTTCAGAATCTGGTGTGTGGTCTCAACCTCTTGTTGTTTGGACAACAAATCGATTTGTGTCTTTCTCAACTCATCAATTTGTTTGGTAGCCTCTTCTAATTGTTGGTTCTTAGAGGCTAGCGTAGTGTTGACAGACTCTACTGATTGTTTCATCTTTTCAATCTCTGCTTGTTGCTGTTGATTCTTGTTGTTCATTTCCAAGATCTTTTGATTCAACTCTTGAATAACTATAGATTGTTGTTGTTGTTGTTGCTGCTGTTGTTGGGATGGTGAGGATTGGCTTGGACTTGATTGTTGGAGAATGGCAAACTTGTTGTAATAATTCTTCCTTACGGGTATTAGCTTCTTCCAATTGGGCCTCAATTTCTTCTAATCTCTCATTGGCTTCTTTTAGACGTTTATTCTCTCTTTCCAATCTAGCAAGTCTTTCTTTTGTTGATGAATCCAATACTTGATCCAATCCACCTCCAAATGAAGATGTTTGTGAAGATTCCAATACTTTCAAATAGTTTTCTAATTAGCACAAGTTGATAACTATACCATTTAATATATACATACATTTAGATTCTGAATCTTGTTCTAATTGTTGTAACTTTAAGGTTTTGCTTTCTAATTGAGCAGAGAGTGATTGATGGTCCAACTCCAATTGGGAGATAGTTGACTGTAAAACGATCACGATCTTCAGTAATTGATTTCAAGGACATCTCCAACTTGGTATTGTCAATCTTGAGAGTGAGGAGTTGTTGTTTGTGGGTCTCGAGTTGAGTCTTAAAACTGTTACTCTTCTTAACTTGTTCCTCCAAATCAAGGATCTGGTTAAGATAGTTGTCATTGTTTTCCTCCAATGACTTGGTTTGCTTCTTTAGTTCGGCGATTTCTTCAATCTTTTTGTTGATATTTCTTTAATTTCTCCTCAGCTAACTCGGCATTTGTAACTTTTTCTCTGAGAATATCGATCTCATCTCTCAACTCTCTGTTTTCATTTATCTGTTTATTTCCTTCTTCAACCTATTGAATACATTTAAATGTAAGTGTAATCTTAAAAATAGTTAATTCAACGATACGATGCTTACCTTTTTCTTGAGTTCTTGGATTTGTTTCTCTTTGTCATCGATTTGTTGTTGAAGAGTATTGATTTCATCTTTGATTCTTATATCACTCATAACATTGAGAGAAGCTTGTTGTTTTTGTTCATCTAAACGCTTCTGAGCAGATTCGAGTGATTGTTGAAGATTTGAGCAAACTTCCAATAGGTTTTCTTTCTCTTGTTCCCAGTTGGTTTGATCGTGTTGCAACTGGTTACAATTCATGGTCATTTCCTCCAACTCCAACTTTAAGTTTGCTTTTTCACGTTGTAGTGAGTCAATTTGGGACTCAAACTGAGCCAAATCTCTCTTTAATTCCGCTATCGTCCAATGGAGAATGGTGTCTCTCAACTTCATCGCTACATTAGGAATAGTCAGTTTCAGCTACACTGATTGGTATTAATATTGATCAGACTACATACTTTTGATCATCACCATCGAATGAAGTTCTAGAGTGATCTGCAGTTGACATCAACTCTTGATGTGAGGTCATGATCTTTTCGATGACCAACATAAGATCACCCTGTACTTTTGGATCTAAACTCTGCATTCTACCAATGTATACACCTTTGTCTTCACATTCTACAACTACACCCAAGATCAGCTCGATCAGCTTGATGGTCTCCTCAACATTCATTTCCTTTGCAATCGAGTCAGCATCTATACCTTCAGTCTGATCGTTCAAACCCAACTCGGTGCTGAACCAACTATCCAAAGAAACCAACAAATTCTTGATATTCTCTGATCTCAATACCCAATTATCTTTGGAATCTGCTCTCGACACCAAAGTAGAGTCAAAATGTTTTGGTGAACTATCAATAACATTCAATCAATCAATCAATCTATCTATCTATCTATCTATCTATGTATATGCTATGTAATGTATAGTATTATAACTTACATCTCTTTACAAATATCATAAAGTACAATACCATCTGCCAAATCCTCTATGGACTCACATTTCTCAGATAAATTATCAAATGAATTGATCTATATTGATATATTATAATATTAGTATACTAATTGCTATATTTATATGTTGTTGATATCAACGTCAATGACAATTGACATCTGACTGACTAACTAACAGGTCAACACACCCATTTAATTAAACTTTGATCCATTTAATATAAAAGTTGACGTGTTATTAATAACACCAAGTTGCTACAATTATAAATAACTATACTCTATCTTGATTCTTTGAATGTTGTTGTGTTTCTGTTGTTGTTGTTGTTTATTGTTAATAGCTTATTTGCTTATTTGCTTAGTTTTGTTTTGACTTTTGTTCTAAAATATCTAAATAAACGCTTGTTTTGTATCAATACTGTTATTAATGATTAGTTGGGTTGACTATACTAAATTAGTTAGTTTGATGATTACTAATAATAATATGTATTATTGTCAATAGTATCAAATTCACTAATAACCCCACTAAATAATTATTTATTTATATTTTTATTAATATATTATTTTATTTAGGTAGGTAGTGAAGATTAATGAACTATCAATGTACTTTTTTGAAGTGAACTGTAGACAGAAACAATAACAGGATTTGCAAATATCTTTTTATTTTTTATTTTTTTGTTTTTTCCTATCATAAGAGAAGTTTTCAATTTAGATGGTGATGTGGTTTAACTATATAAAAAAAATCAAAAAAAATAAAACAATTACAATCATTGACTGAAATTAACTTTTATTATTATTATATGATAGTAATATGTCATGACTATTTATGATCGATATGAGTAATCGAATCAGTTGTTGCTTGTAAAATAGGAGTCAACACGTCTGTTCAAAATTGATCGTTAATTAACCAACGAAACATTTAGCTCCAACAAAAAGATTTTTGTTAAATCGTGTTACCAACTCCTCTCAATGCAGGTCGTGTTCATCCTAAAAATTAATTCAATTTATAGACTATAAAGCTATATTATTTATTGTTGTTGCAATTGGATATAAATCCTACCAAAAGAAATGACTTTAGTCTTTATTAAATTAAAGTGGATTAATTAAAATCAAAATCAATAAATAAAATCGTGACCTTTTTTTAATACCAAACTGATCAATTATTATTATTATTGAACCATTGCTAAAAGTAATGTCCAAAAGGAAACATGAATTGATCAATCAATCAGCTCATCCAACAGTTGATGATGATGAGGTTGATCAAAAATTGGTTGGATCGGATTTAGACTTTGAAGATGTCAACTCTTTGGTAAACTTTTTGAAAATCTACGATCTCTATAATAATCAACTGCTCGGTGCTGAAGTTGATGATGAGAATGTGCCAATCAGAGAAAGATGTGCCAAGTTCTTGATAGATTATCACCGTAAGAAGTATCCCCATTATTATGATTATCGGGGATTTGCCAAGTTTCTGGTTAATCTCTTCTTTGATCCTTCTGTCAAAGTATTCAATTGTATCTACAACATAGTAGACTTTTTATCACATGCCAACAATAAAAGCGCTTTATCTTGGAATTATATGTGACAAAAGAGTATGTATATCGATATATATAGTCACAATTGTGACACTGAACTTTTCCATTAACATAGTCGTTGTAATCTAGTTGGTTGATATGCACAACCTATTGGGTCGATCAATCGAATACAGAATGAATATCTATCGAGAGATCTGTTATTTCGATGCTCTAAAAGGTAGAAAAAAGTTTGAATACTCTAATATCAATTCATTCTTGGCCATAGATCAAGATGAGAAAGAAGAAGAAGAAGAAGAGGAGGAGGAGTATGAGTATGATGAAGAAGATGAAGAAGAAGAAGAAGAGAAAGATAAGAAAGATGAAGAAGATTATTATGACAACACAACATCTGTTCATCTATCAGATATTATATTGAATAGAATCATTTCGAACACACTTCCAATATATGTGGAGAGAATGGCTAGGAAACAAAGAGACTTTCAATATATTCGAGGAGATATCAGAGGAAATAGGATAACAAAGGAAATTATTGATGCTTCAGCCATTGTTCCCCTATCGCTGGTATCCAAACAATTCTTTAGAGTCATTTCCAATATTCTCAGCAAAAGTAACTATCTATGGTACAGGACATTCAATTTCAACAGTGAATATAGCCTCATCAGATCACCACCATTCTATTTTGATTATGACGCAATCAAATCGATTCAGTATATGCGAGGACATGAATATGCTACTCATTTGATGTCAAGGGTCGAGGCATTCACTCTCAAATCCGATGAATACGATTATACGACCAATAGCCATGTTAATCGGCAATACATCTACCATGACTTCACAACGTACGAAGATATGGAGTACAGAGTAGCAGTTATATCAGATAACTACTTGGTGTATCCACCACCAATGCCAAATCTCAAGCAAATCAAAGTTCTTTCATATCATGGGTTCTACAACAACTACAGTAAGCTCCTACAACATATCTTTTCAAGCACACCCAATGGCGATGGACATGGAATCGAACACTTTGCCATTGAGGTTCAGAAAGACTGGGGCCACTCTCCCACCAACAACGATGTCTCATTTCTCGAACCGCTCATCCAACTCCATTCCAAAACACTAAAGTCAATTCAGATCAAAATCAACAGTCTGGTCCAGAGCAAACAAGAGTTTTTGGCAACACTTAAAAAATGCCTTCCATTAATGAAGCAATCCGACTGCCTTTTAGATTTGGTTGTATTGGATGGTGATCGATCTCTCGATTTTATAAAGAAAAGTGATGAGTATCAAGATGTATTTAGCTATTTAGAAGAGCAAGATCAAAAGATCAGAAATCAACTATCTTTTTGATCGCAATAATATTTATTAATGTTAACCCTATATCGCTTGCTTACTTCTATTATAATCTTTATTTGAACACAAACTCGCTGTAACAGCAATTCTATGTTGTCTAGACTTCAATTTGAAAGCAGATGCTTTTCCCCAAGTCTTTAATAGAATGAGCTTCTAAACTTCTTTGAGATCATCATATCGAAAAATATTTAAGCTATAAAGCTTCCTATCATTGTATACTATGTTCATCATACGATAATGTACTTGAAGTTATCCTTTCATAGGCGAACTACAAAAAAATGTAGATTGATTGTTTCTATATATATATATCACAGAGTGTATTATATAGATTAACCAAGTATAGCCTAATCTATTGTATAGTATATTTGAGTATAACAGAGAGTGATTTATCACAAAAGTTGAATCAAACTGGTCAAGTTAGATTCAGGGTATCTTTAGGTTCATCCACAAAGAATCATAAAGGTGAAATGTTTTCAAACATAACTTCAATCCAAGAATACAGCTAAAGAGAGCTACTTGGTAATGACATGGCATGACTTGATTTGACTTGACTTACTCTCCATTTTTTTTTGTCGAAATGAAGTCATTTTAGTTGAATATGAGCATTTCCAAGCTATTTCAAGAGATAATATATATATATACGTGCTTGACTAGTCAAACTGTATCTATCTATCTGATCATAAATCTTGAATCGTAACTGTACAGTATTATAACGTTACATAAAAACAAAAACCAAATCCCAAATTGTCCGCCACATTTGTCAGTGGCTTTTTCTTGCTTTGCTTGCTCTGGTTGACGAGAGTGCAGAAAAAAATTCGAGCTGTTCAGAACGAGTGAGATTGCATTGATTTGATTGTTGTGAAAATGCTATGGTATGATTTTGAGTTCCCACCAGCGAGAACGAAGTGGAGTCGATGACTCATCCATTCGGTGAAAGCAAACAGTAGAAGTGCAATGGATAAACACGTACGAGGTCGCTGTACAGATGTTGCCATCGATTCGCCATCATGATGTTGATTGATTGATTGATTGACTGACCGACTGAATGTATCTGTTCAATTATTAATTGAACAAATAGTACTTGTTTATATATCCATCTTTGACAATGTACATCCATCTTGACACTGAATTCAATTTATTCACTGTATTCCCTTAATTAATTCCAATCATTTAAAACTTGTCTGATTAAAATCCAATAAGCTGATCAAAAGTTGTAATCCATGTTCTCTTTCACTTTTCTTCTTCTCTATCTTTCTTGTGATTTTTATTCTTTTTCTCTTATGTTTCTGCTCTTCTGCTTCCTTTCTCCTTTTTAAAATATAGCTGACCAAACTTTTTTCCTTCTAAATAATTGTACAACTAACTAATTTTAACTAGTTACAATGATAACTGTATTAAAAGTTACCAAGCGCTATAACCAAAGAAATAGAGGAATCTATCTCTTTGGGTATAGGTAATACAACTCAAAGAGGATCCTAGTTTGGTTACAAGAATAACTATCTTTTGTATGAAATCCGTTAGAATTTGGGTATGCATACAACAGATAGTCATTCAAGTAAGACAGCTACACCAACAATAACAACTATAAAGATGAACAGAACACTACAAACCAGCCAGCCAGCGAAGACTGACTAGCTGTTAATGTTCTATCCATCTTTATCTGTTGGTGTAGCTGCTATCCTGAGTTTTGAAAGAATGACTGAAAAAACATAAAAGTTTGATTTTCGAAAATCCATTGACCAAAAAAAATTGATCAAAAATATTAATAAAAATGATCAAAAAAATTAATAAAAAAATGCATTTTCCAATGTTTGCAGATTGTGTGTGCAGGCTTGGTGTTCTGTTCTGACTCACCAGACTATTCCAGGTTGAGATACATCGGTTGTTGTGAGGGTGCGATGTCTAAATGTGTGTTGATTTCTTTCTCAAACAATGATGATGTTGTCGAGTCCAATAATAAATCGTAATCAAACTTAAGTAATCAGAGTTATCAGTGGTGGGTATGAATCAAGCAAGCAGGCATGGCAAAGATAACGAGCTCTAATCTGAAAACAGATTCGCTTATTCCTTACCTCAATTTCAGTTTAAATGAAATTATAATTAAATCAAAAATGTAAACTTACTAAATGATACCGTTCAATTTGGGGCCTTGATGGTGCAATATTTTGAACATTCCACTCAGGAAATAACCTAACCCTCTTTCATAATGAATAGGTAGCAAATCAAAGACTGTTCAGAATTGACCTGTGAAAAGTTCATGTACCCAATTTGGAATGGTGCTGGCTTTTGTTCGAGTGCAAAGACTTGATGGAAATAAGAAAAGTACACCTGCAAAGTATTCATCAAATTTTATATTTATACGAAAGATAACAACTTTTCAAGAATCAACTAAAGATGTATCAAATTGCCTGTACAACAATGGGGTCTTCAACAGTCAGATTGGCACCTAATTATTAACAATTTTTGAAGATCTCTTGAAATAACCCCAAATATACACTCCAATATTCCATTTCATTTCAAGCTCAAAGCTTAGTTAACCAGTTTAAAGAATTTGAGGCTCTCTTGCAAAAGCCAAAGAATGGAAGATATTATCCAATCCATCGACTATAAAAGTGGGAGTCTGGTTCATTTGATCCCATTCATTTTGAAACTATCCAAACACATACATATATATATAACAACTAAAGAAAATGGTCGTCTCTGTAAATCTTGGATACCCACGTATGGGTGAGAACCGTGAGTTGAAAAAGTTGGTCGAGTCCTATTGGGAAGGTAAATTAGAAGATACTGAGCTCGTTAAGCAAGCCGCCGCACTCCGTGCCGTTCACTGGAAAATTCAAGTAGACAGTGGTGTACAATCTATCCCATCCAATGACTTCTCTTTCTATGACCAGATTCTTGACCATATCCTCTTATTTGGTGCTATTCCTCCACGTTACCAAGAGGTCGTAGATTCCGAAAAAAGAATTCGCCACTCAAGTCCAAGGATTGCGTACATACTTTGCCATGGGTCGTGGTTTCCAAACTTCTAAAGCCGCCGTAGCTGCCTCTGATTCCACAGCCGATACTGCTTTTGGTTCTGCCCAATCAGTTACTCAAAAAATCGACGTCAGTTCATTGGAGATGAAGAAAGTGGTTCGATACCAACTATCACTATATGGTACCAGAGTTTTCCGATAACCAAACTTTCAAGTTGGCAGCCAATCCAAAGCCAGTTGTTTGAGTACCTCGAGGCCAAAGCAAATGGTATCGAAACCAGACCAGTTTTAGTTGGTCCACTTACCTTCTTACTTCTTGGAAAGTCAGGAAATCACGGAAAGCCATACACCAACCGTGTCGACTCACTTGTTCATCTCGATGCCCTTCTTCCACATTATATTGAATTGGTAAATCAATTGGCTAAAGCTGGTGTAAAGTCTATCCAAGTTGATGAGCCAATTCTTTGCTATGATCTTATCCAAGAAAAAGAAGATATCAAAGTACGTCTCCAAGAAGCTTGGAAAAAGATTTACGAGTCCATCCACACTGCTCAACCAACTATTGCCATTCACATTACCACCTATTTTGGAGAGATCCGTGAGAATTTCCAACTTATTAAGCAACTTCCAATTGCTTCACTCCACATCGACTGTATCCGTTGTTCCGAACAAGAGATTAGAACCATCGTCAATGAATTACCATCTACCTGGAGCCTTTCATTAGGTAAGTACTTAAATTAGCTCTATTCAATTCCAAATATTAATATAAATATTATAAAAAAAGGTTTGATCGATGGTAGAAATATTTGGAAATCAGACTACAAGAAAAAATTACAAACTATTGCCAATGTCTTGGAGAAGATCGGAAAGGAAAGACTTTTCATTGCTCCATCTTGCTCTTTGCTCCACTCACCACATTCACTTAAATCTGAACAAGGTTTTATTCAATTCAGAGATTATCGATTGGCTTGCATTTGCCAATGAAAAGCTCCACGAGATCAAGTTCCTTGCTGATGCCACCGAAAATGGATTCAATTTGGCTGTTCCAGTTGAAAATGTATTTGGAGAGAATGAAAAGTTACAATCATTGTATCTTGCCAATCAAGCCTCTATCCTCGCACGTTCCACTTCCAAATTAATCCACAATGATGCCGTCCAAATCCAGAATTGCTTTCATTGACTCCAGAGATGTTCCACCGTACCTCACCATATCCACAACGTGCTATTGCCCAAAGAAAACACATGGCAATCCCAGAGCTCTTCCCAACTACTACCATTGGTTCCTTCCCACAAAACTCGTGAGGTTCGTGCTGCTCGTCTCCATGTAAAATCTGGTAAAATCACCTCCGAGCAATACGACCAATTCATCAAGAAAGAAATCCAAGAATGCATCAGAGTCCAAGAGGAGTGTGGTCTTGATGTTTTGGTACATGGTGAATTCGAGAGAACCGACATGGTTGAGTACTTTGGTGAGCACTTGAAGGGATTCATCTTTACCAAGAACGGTTGGGTTCAATCCTACGGTTCACGTTGTGTTAAGCCACCAGTTATCTTTGGTGATGTCTCCCGTAACCAACCCAATGACCATCTACTGGTCAAAGTATGCCCAATCCTTGACATCCAAGGTTATGAAGGGAATGGTCACCGGTCCAGTAACCATTTTGCAATGGTCATTTGTTCGTGATGACCAACCACGTTCCGATACCTGCTACCAAATTGCACTTGCAATCCGTGATGAGGTCCTCGATCTCGAGAAAGAAGGTATTTCATGCATCCAAATCGACGAAGCCGCTGTCAGAGAGGGTCTTCCACTCCGTATCTCCGACTGGGACCAATACTTAAAATGGGCCATCGACTCTTTCCTTCTTGCCAGTACCGGTGTCCGTGATGAAACCCAAATTCACTCTCACATGTGCTACAGTGACTTCAATGACATTTTCACCTCAATCCAGAGAATGGACACCGACGTTCTCACCATTGAAAACAGCAAATCCGATTTGAAACTGCTTCTTGCCTTTGAAAAGTATGGTTACAAGAGTGAGATTGGTCCAGGACTCTATGATATCCACTCTCCACGTATCCCAACCACTGAGGAAATGGTTGACCGTCTCGAGCAAATTGTCAAATACCTCAACATTAACCAAGTTTGGGCCAATCCAGACTGTGGATGCAAGACCAGAAGTATCAAAGAAACTAAAGCTGCACTCTTCAATTTGGTTAAGGCCGCCAAGCAATTAAGAGAGAAATATTCACAAAAGCAATAAAACAAACATAAATAAATAAATAATAAATTACAAATATAGTTTAGTACTGGTACATTCCCATAAGATAGGTAAATGTTGATGGAACTAAAGTTAACAGTAAATAGTTAGTCTAGAATGGACTCCTCAATGGATGGCCAAAGAAGATATGTCTGTTTGTTATAACACAAAACAATTGAACTCTCAGAAGATTGTTCAGGCTGAAAGGACTAGCTCCTTTGAATTCAAAGAAGGAACGATCTGTGAGTTGAAGCCTAGAACCAACATGTTTTGGTATCATACAACATATTATATTTAAAAGTTAAATGATTTATATAATAGTATTTATTCGTACAAATTGAATGGTTCTAATATTTAATATTAGCTGGGTGGCTGGCTAGCAAATGAATGAGTTGGATCGATCTCATTCATAAATGCTTGGCGGCTGAGCCAACTATCATGAGAATTGAGTGTTTTTGGAAAGTTTTGATAGTCTAACAGTTTGGTCGAGCGAACCTGTTACACATGAACTCATTGTTGGATGCCAATCTACTGTTACAACTGGTCCTGCATGACCTCCAATCTTGGCAACTGGACTATTATTTTCGACCTATAATTATTGACGAGGAAATAAATATTTGTATGAGTTGGTTTGGAGGTGAGTTGGTTTGGTTGATGGTTTACGAAGCGCACTTACATTATAAATGAGAGCATATTTATTATTAGAGCCAACAACAAACGATGTGCCATCCGAATTGAATGATATCTTTGTGGTTCTGTGAGTATCGATTGGGAAGCCAGGGTATTCGTATTCTTTCTCTGGTTTGCCCATTGTGTGTATATTCCATTGATTCAAGCGACCATCTTTACCCAATGAAAATATCTTATTATCGTCATTAAAGAATTGAACGGCCAATATCTCATTGGAATGTGCTTGCCAACCTCCAATTGCCTGACAGCTTTTAATATCTGTTAAGATAGATAGAGTAAGTAACGTTAGTGATGGTGAATGTATGCTTCTTGGGCCAATGCACCTACCGAATATCCTTATGGTTCCATCGACACAACCGGTTGCCAGTAATGTACCATTGTTGTTGTAACACATCGAGTTAATGATTGCATTCGAAGAAGATAGCCTATCTTCTGTTTTAAGTGTTCTAAAATTCCATGTATAAACAATACCGTCTGTCCTCGAGTTGTTTGTCGATGAGCTTGCAAATGAATTACCATTCGGATTACAAACTAAATCCTCAACTCTAGAAAGTAGAAACAAATGAGTAAGTCGAAACGATTGCATTGGCGTCAAAGCCACCGGGTATTATATGGCTTACCTTGGATACTCTTGAGATGTATTGATATCACCGATTGCTTTATCTGTAGTCGAATTCCATAGTTTGATCTTTGAGTCTGTCGTACCACAGAGCAGCTATAATGAGATCTAAAGTTAATATATGATGAATATCCATCAGCAGACGAGAACACAGATATTTACTAGTTTAGTCTTATTCTCCCACTCCAACGATATAACTTCTGAGAGACAATAGATGGTTGTATGTCTGGAGAATCCATCGACGTTCCAAACTCTGACAGTACCATCAACTGAACTGCTTGCAATCTTTGAGCCATTCGATGAGAACTTGCATCGAGTCACAGGCGTAGTGTGCGAAGTGCATACTTCTTGTGATTCTACAATATAAGAAGGATCTGAGATATTCGGTGATTTGACGGTCTGTTGTTTCTTGCCCATCTCATCCATCTCTGTCATTTCAAACGATGACGTCAATGTGTTCTGCATTGATTTTCTCGATCTAACTGATCCTATCACAACCTTTTCTTTGTCTTCTTCATCTATTGATTTGACTGTATTAATTTACTGACGTTCTCTATCAACCTATTATCTCGTAGCAATCAACTTACCTGGAGTACTACTATTATTTACAGTTTGTTTTAAATCACGTTCTTTCGAATCACCAGTTGTTCTTCTGCTGAATCTGGAGAAACCTTGATTATTATTGTTGTTGTTGTTGCTGCTGTTGCTACTGCTATTAGTATCTTTATCAGCTCCACTTGTATTCATCTCACGCTTGATTTGGTATTCAAGCTTATCGACCTGTGATCGTAGTTCTTCATTTTGATTGATAAGATTCTCCAATTGAGTCTCCAATCTCTTTCTATTCTGTCTTTCTAAATTGAATTGTAATATCTTGGGCAATGCTATTGAATACCAATATCATCATTTCATTAGTATCGATCGTGTAGACAATCAGACAGCTATAAACATGAACAAAGACATACGTATGTTCTTAAATATAGTAGATAAAAAGTTTCTAAGCGAGGAAGAGAATGCTTCGGACCATGCTTTGTTAAAGTATACTTCAAACAGTGGGTCAGACTGAGGTGATCTAATATATGGCAATGCTATTATATATATACAGTTAGGAGAGTTAATGTTAACATTAACTTAGGTTAATTCTTGAACTTCTCCATTGTTATTATTGTCTTGTGTAAAAGATGTTGCTGAACTTACCAAACCAATGCTTCCAATCTGGATCTTTTACCAGATCATTGCTATAATAATCAAAGAACTCTCTTACTTTCTCAAGCTTTCCATTGTTGACTGCGGTAATAAGATAGAACTTCTTGAGTGAATTGGCCAGTTTCTTGACGGTGGTGGAGAAGTCCTGCTTGTTGTGGGTCGAAGTCACCGATGACTTGAAGCCATAGTGTGCAGTGTAGTCGATTCGATTGAAGAAGGTGGAGTCGAGGAAGTTCCACAGCTCCACCAAGTGCACAATGTCGTAGGTCGTGATATAATAGTTGATCTGCTCTAAGATCTTGTCCACCTGAAATCCCTTGAGCTTGTCAGCCTTCTTCTCCAGATTAAAGTAGTGATTGGTCTGAGTGAAGCCACGAAACACCAGATACTCCTTGACCAATTCATCTATATAGTTGATAGATGAATGATTCATTTCTACTCAACAACAACAATGCAGCAGCAGTAGTCAATCTTGCTGGTGCTCTAACTAACTAATGAACTAACTATATCTAAATATCAAATCAACAATATTATATGATCGATCACTTTTACTAATAGTAGGCAAAGTGCTATGTATGTATGTGTGTGTGGTTTTTTTATATCTATCCAAATATATATTTATATCTTTCTTTATTGGTCTTTTTTTGGATTGTGATTGGAAATTGTCAAAAAACCATCAGATTTTTCTTAACTTTTGTCAAAATTACAACCCAGTATATAAAAAATCAATCTTTCACTTTTAAACAAATATTAATCATTGGACTCTAGTCCCTGGTCAAGGAAATGTCGTGCATGTATTACAGTCATATAGTGATTGTACAAAGGAAATCAAAATATAATATAATATAAACTATAATGCAACTAATAACAATGAATTTAAGTATAGAATGTCTATTCAGTACCCCTAATCAGAGCTTTTGGTGAATTGTACTATACATTTCTTCTTATTAGGAGAAGATTTCTAAATAGACTTTCAATGAAATGGAAACTAACGAGGTAATTTTCATTTCGGACACCTAGGTGTGAATGGTTTGTTCAGATAATAGCAGTAATCTAAATATACCAGCTAAATATGCTCAAAAGTAGATCAGGAAAGTAGATTGTGCCACTATTAGCAAACCCAATAGGATGTTTCCACTTAATAAACTTCTGAGTGAGAAAGATAGCAAAACAATGATATATGTATAATTTATTGAATAAAGTTATTATTAGAACCAAATTCTTTGTTGTACATTTTTAAAACATACTTTATTTATTGTATTAAATGATGATCATCATGGTACAAGGTAATATTGTGTTAAACTCTGAAACTTTATGTATATAATTTAAAGATAAATTCAGAGAGCTACCTCCACCCTGCCAATGAAATAAATTAAACAACTCTATATTATAAATGGTGTGTAAAGTACCACATCAACATATAAACACTAACATGATCAAATAAAACATCAATCAAACAACCACCCACATATCGATCACAGCTTTATAAGTTAGACTTTGAACAATGTTGCCTAACAACCCAAAATTATATATTTTAAAACATAACACAACACACAACACATACAACTTTTAACACAAAGCTAATCAAACAATCAAATCAAAGTATTATTATCAAACTTTTAAAAGAAAAATCAATTATAATTTAATTTAATATTAAAAAGGAATAATTATAATTAAGTTAACTTAATTTAGGTAGACTTTTATCAATCAATCAATCAAATAAATCAATCAAAACAAATAAAAACTATATCTTTAAATATATATATATTTATATTTAAGTCCATATTTGTAATAATATTCGTATAACATTACAATCATCTGAAAATGGATAAATATATAATTTTATCTTTATTACTATTTTTTAATATCTATTTAACATGTAAGTAAAAATAAATAAATATAAATTTTATTATTAGTATAGTTGGAAAAAAGAATGAAAATTAACATGTAAAAATAGATGGTGCTAATATTACAAGTGTAGCTTATAATGGAAATATGGCTACGGTCAGTGGAAGTGATCTTGATGGCACAACAAAAATAGTCATTAAAATTAGCCAAGATGGATTGAGTGTCAATGTTGATGTTACTAATTTTACTGCGACCGCTGGAAGTTTACAGTTCAAAATTCCAGATAACTATGCAACAAGAGGACTTGTAGAGCTGCAACCTAGTGGTACCCAAGCCGCATGGAATCCAACTCCTGTAGTCACTTCGGTTAGTGGTGCTCCAATCTCCGGAGGATTGATTACAATTAAAGGAAGCTACCTTTCATCTGCCAATGAAGATGATTCCGGAAAATCTACACTCACTTTCTCAAATGGCAATATTCTCAAAGAGTTCCAAAGCTCGACCTTGACAAAATGTTGCCTATTTCACACTTCCATCGAATATAGCTATGCTCTATTCGGGTGTGAATATTCCATTAACATTGAAGATCAGAGATTTGAATCAAACTGTCCACTTCTCATTTGACAAACCAATGATCACAGGTGAAACTTATATTAACTCCGGCATCATTTTGAATGGTGTCAATTTTGGATATAACACTTCACTACTTCAGTTGGTGACAGACTCAACAACAATTAAAAATTGCCAACCTGACTAACACCAATATTACTATCCTTTACAATGATAATCCTATTCTCTCATCATCTGGTACACGATACTTAAACTTGACTGTAAATGGAAATACCATGGAAAAGATTTATACCTTGACTATAAGTAAGTTTATATGGATAAAGATTTTTCCATTTTAATTAATTATTGCTAACACCAATCAATATTATTCAATAGAATTACAAACCCTTGGATACTATCAAATTCATGACAAAGGATATCTTACAACTAATGTTCCTGTGACCAAGACTGGAAAGGTGTTGATCTATGGTGAGGAGACTGATTTCAATCCATATACAACAGTAAGCGAGCAAGGTATTTTCATTCTCTTTGCCATGGGACTCGGCAATTGGTAATACAACCATGTCACTTAACATTGGAAATGGTGCCACAATTATTGAAAATATTGCAATCTCCATTCAACCTTCTCTTGATAATATTACATCTGGAAATGTTCCATGCCCCGTAAGTGGATGTGATCTTACATTCCATGGTTTCTTCTTGCAACAATCAAAGACTAGTATCAAAAACATCACATTTGGAGATATCCCATGCTATAACAGCTATACCCAGGGATACAACCAGATTGTTTGTACAGTTAGCAATGGAACCGGTGCCAATCTCCCAGTGCTTCTTGTTTACAATAATGGCGTGACAAATCTAGCTTCAGACAAACTATTCTTTAGTTACCGAGCACCAACCATTCAAGATGTTGGTATCAATGATAATAACTTGACAATTAATGGAACAGACTTCAACTATCCTCTGACAGTGATGGCAACTATCAACTCAACTAAAATACCATGTAACAATCCATATGTCAGTGGATTCTCCCAGATTCTTTGTTCATTCAATGTTCCAATTGGAGCACCCGAAAAATTCATCTCAATGTAACAGTTGGAAACCAATATATAGCAGACGATTATCCTGTCGGTGTATCTTTTGGTATCAAATTAAATACCAATATATTAATAACGATATTAATAGTTCTTTTCATCGTCAACATTATATAATAAATAATTCTATTTTTAACATTAACATTAAGTCTTTGATCATTAACTTAACTATATTTGGTAGACACAAATTATAAAGGTATTATTATTTAATCATTAATTTAAATAAGATTATCATTTAATTTGAAAAGGTAGATTTAGTTTACAATAAAAAAGTTAATTGGATGAAACTGGAAGGAATTGCTCCAAATTAGAATGGGACAGTTTGATAAAAATATAATTGGATTGTTTGGAAGGGCTAAGCATTAAAACACAATGATCCATAGTGGAACTCAGAGTAATGTGATAATAGTAATACTTTGGTGTTTTCAATCTTGGTTGGAATAATTTCAATAAAGAAGTGACTGGTGCTTTCAACGGATGAGATAATACTGATCTTTGCCTTGAATATTTCGGCAGCTGCCAATAGAGTCAAGTGATCACCCCAGATACCACTCTTTGACATTTCATTGCAGTAGTCGTCCCAGCTACCATTGACAAACTGGCAGAGAGTGGCACCATTAGGGAAAAGGAAGTCTTTGTTCTTTCTCAACCAAGCAACAATGGTCTTTCTTATTTCTTGGCTGTGGTTCAAATCACCATTAAAGTTTGATCGGAGAGTGCATGCATCTGACAGTTTCCGTCGCCTGGAATCTCCTTGCTGTTCTTTAGCATGTAGAGTTCGAGTCTGTCATTTAATCTCTTTTTAGCGGCTTCCGCTTCCTTTGCCTCCTTTGGCTGAGTCATGCTCAACAAGATGACAGAAGAAATCAAGAGAGCATCGTTATTCATATTCTTTGGTGAGTAACCGTCGCAAATTAGACTTTGTTTGATCTCCTGATACTGGTCAGCAGCACTAGGAATAATCTCAAACCCTTGATCTGCAATTTCAAGATTTTGTAATTGCTTCATAGCCTCCTCTTGCTGTTGAATAAGTAATTGTTGCTCACGTTCAACTCGCTGCATCTCCATCTTTGCTTGCTCCTCCTTAACTCTTCTGATTTCCTCCAACTCGACTGAATCCATAATCTCCTTGTACCACGACTTAACATGGTATGGTTCGACGTCTTGATCTGCGGCAACAATCTTTGCCAATTTAACTCTATCGAATGCATTATTAATATACAACTGAATCCAGCTTTGTGCTCTTTCCTCTATATCCAACAAACAACATGTCTTTGCATATATAAACCAATACTCTAAAGCAAGTATATAGGAATTAGTATTAGCATTCATGAATTTGGATAAATCTATGAGGTGCTATTTACCTGAAATTTGACTTGGTTGTTTTTCCATTTCAATCAAGAATGATCTATTTGATTCTTTTAGGAGTGAGTGCATTCTAGAGTAAAGATGCAATTCGATGGTTCTGTCTCTTGCTTGATTGAAGAATCGAAGTGAACTGATCTGATGAGCATGCTGGTGAAGTTTAAAATAGGAGTAGCAGAATGTGCCAAGTGAGTAGACGTACTCAGAGTTGTCTGGGTAAAGCTGACAGAGATGGCGCAAGAATGAATAGATCATTCCTGTGTTGTTTAATTTTTCTGTGGCGTTGAGTGAGAGACTCCAGTAGCTGCTGTGGAGCAATGAAAAGAGATGCGATGCGTAAATGTGTTTGACGCGCTGGTCGTTTTCAATACCCTCATAGCTGTAGGAGTGGAGCTGCTTGAGATTCTCGAGCATCTGCTTGAAGTAGATGATTAGCTGATTTACTGACGCGGAAGTGGTTGGCGACGAAGAAGAAGGGAGATTTGGATTGTTGAGACACTGCTGTGCAACAAAGCTGATCATGAACGAGCACTTGCTGAGATACTGCTTGGTGACCTTATCGAAACGGTCCTTCTTTGTGTCGAGTGACTTGGCGACCATCAGCGAGGCGACTCCGTCCATGAAGTATTGGAGTGCATCAAAGATGGACAAGTCCGGCGAAATCTGGTTGATGACCTGTCTTTCTCGAGGAAGCGAGAAAGGGATCAGACCAGTGGTGATGTGCTCGCCATATGTGATGTTGCAGGTGGCGTTTGAATAAGACTTCTTGGTAATGGGGAGTCTCTTGAAAAGTGCAATCTCATCACCAATATATCTTTGTTGGAACTCTATAAATCGATGATGTAACTGTTCAAGTATCAAATCCATTCTTGCAGTGGTTGTCATTGTTGGTTTCTGCTGCTGTTGTTGCTGTTGTTGCTGTTGTTGTATGTGGTAAGATGGTAGAGCATGTGGTGATCCTTGCATTATATTCTAATCTATTTGCTATTCTACCACAATTATGAGAATCTAACTAATGCTAAACAACTATATGGTGGTGTGTATTGGTATTTTATAAATATACAACTAACAAACGTCCAATATACACTTGTATTAGGTTGTGTGTTGGGTTGTATTTGTAATATTATAATACTATATTAGGCGAATATATTAATTTAAGGATTGCAATGGTTGTTATTGTTATTGTAGTCAGTCTATTTTCAAATTACTTAAAAATCTGAGAATTTCAATTCTAATCCTATTTAAGATCTAAACTGATACGTATGAGAGCAAATATTATATTATTAGTTAGATAGTTCGCCAATCAATCTAATATAAATAAAAATTAAATAATTTATTATTATATTAAATAAAATTATTATTATTATTATTATTATTTCATTAAATTCAGAATAAATAATTTTTATTAACAATTTCAATAAAAATATTATTTTATATTATTTTAATTAAAATAATAGATAGTCTAGTGTATTGTGTTGTTGTTGTTGCTGTTGTTGCTAGCAATTATAATTATATGTTGTATTGTATTGTCGTGTGTTTTTGTTTTGTTTTGTTGTAGGTGTTATGTTTGTATTATTTGTTAATTTTATATTTAGCTTGATTCTTGCTGCTCAATACGATATTCATTGATAGATGTTCATAGCTATTTTGATTTAATTATGAAATTTATCTATACTTACAATCAACAAATAATAATAAACACAATAAATAAAAACAATAACCAACTTAATATTAAATTTAATTTAATAGTTAATTTCTCCTTTTTTTTGTTTTTTTCTTGTTTTTTTTCAAGTTGAATTCTAAAGTAGATTTCAATATTTTATTAAATCTACAACAATGAAAACTAAATAATCAAGTCACGATGAATGTGAATGAACAAACAGACAATATTATATATTTGAATAAAGTCTAAATAAATAAGTTTGAACCTCTAACAATCAATCACAAACAAACAAACAAACAAACGAACTACCGAATCAAACACGTATCATCAGAAGAATATTGTACAACAATGTCTCTTAACACTACTAGTATGTCTCCATATTTATACTTATGATGAATTCATCTGACTACAATATTTATTGAAATAAACGTCCTAAGATTTTTAATTATGATAATCAACGTCCTAGAAAATGAAGGTAACTTTCAAAAAAAAAAGAAAAACAAAATTTAATTTAAATAATTAAAAATTATATGATTTCATGTTTAATTAAAGTTTCATTGCTGTGTAACCTTAACCAAACCTACTAAATTACAATATATATTTTTTTGCAATAACAACATCAATCCAACAATATTCATAGATAAAAAGAGATTAATAATAAATAATTGGAACTATTACTACTACTTTAACCGATTTGACCTAAACTGACTTGACTTTACATATTGCCCATTGCTTTAGATAAATAGATCGATTGTATAAAAGACGACACTTCAAAAATGACAAAGTTCACTGCTGCCAATATGTATGATTATGAGATTGACTTAGGTTTTAGTACAGATTGATTGAGCTCTAACAAAAGACTTCTCATTTGTAGGAGTATGCTTATTAAGCTAGCAAACTCAAGACTATTGCTGCATAAAAATAAGAACTTGGAGCAAAGTAATATACACAAGCGTGAGATTGCAGAGTTGCTCTCATTGGGTAAAGAGGAGCAAGCCCGTGTTTAAAAACTGTTTCCGTTATCAATGAGGACTACCATACTGAAGTACTTGGAATCCTCTTGATCTACTGTGAGACACTAGGTAACAGAGTCAGAGGACTAGAAGGTGTCAAGTAAGTAGCTAATCCACATACATGCCAATCAAACAGCTCTGACCATTCCTCAGAATATGCCCACCCGATTTAAAGGAGGCAGTATGTAGTATCATTTTTGCATCACCCTATCTCGAGAAACAGGTAGAACTATATAAAATTAGAAAGAGATTGATTGAGAAGTTTTGGAAAGAAATTCCCAGAGAATGTATTGACTGTTGTTGTATAAATCCAAAGGTATGGAGATAAATCCATTCAAATTTCGTCCCACAAGGATTAAACTGACCTTTACCTTTAAGATTCTCCATAGACTATCAAACAAACCACCTGAAGATTCCTTAATCAAATATTATTTGAAGTAATATGCAAAGAAACATAATATCGCTTGGGAAACACCTGTATGTAATGGATAGTATAATTGAATACCTTTCTTTGTTAAACTAATGATCCATCCAATAGACACTACCACCTTTTAGTTGATTTGCAACAAAGCATCCCAGATTTCACAATGTCCGCTTTGGCAGAGCAATTGCCCTCACCCCAACTGCTGCTACTGCCACCGTTAGCCAAGAGGCCATTCTAGACTTCCTTCAGTACCAACTGAAGCTAAATAGGTTTCCATCCGTTCACAGTTTCCATCCATACCTGTTGAGAAGAGAAAGAAAGTTTGCGATGCAAAGATGGTACAATGTTTTGGACCTGGTTTGACCAGTGGCACAGGTGGGACAAGACTCATTGTTCACCATTCCAATCCTATTGATTCAAAAAGGTCAAAAGATTTACTGTGTAGGTGGTGACAAAATTCAATTGTTCTCATTCAAGGTGAACATGGTGATCAAATCTATGGAAAAGTTCAGGATTTAGGAACAGGTGCATATTTCTGCTTCATACGTCCCTCAAAAGTTGGTGGATATGTTGTATATTTAGGTAATCAGCCAGTTGCCAAAATCGCCTTTCATTTGCAAGCGTCACAGCATCAGAGCTATACTGACCCAACCAAGGTAAACCTGCATTGGTGATGGACTCATCAAAGGTATCCCAAAACAACTATCTACTTTTACAATTCTCAAGCACGAGATTCATCTGGAAAAGCTAGAACAACAGGTGGTGACACATTCTATGTGGTTTAGGGCAACCACCAGGTATTCAGATATATGGAACAGTCAAAGACAAACCAACAACCGTACCTATACAGCAACCTACGTTCCACCTATAGCCGGTGGATATGCTGTTGCAGTAATCTGACAGGAAGCAGTGTGCAAACAGCCCATGGCAACTTTTTATTCTGCAAGAAGTAGTAGCAGAGGTCGAGAAATCAGAGGAAGATTGAATTGGAGAAAGCTTTGGAAGCAAAACAAGCAAGCTTACTTTGATAAGACACCATCCACAGCAGTCATTGAGCAATCTGTTGGTCGCGTCAGTGGAGATATCCCGCCACCACCTTCAATTGCTGAGTTTTGAAAAGAGAAAGGTTAAGCTATCAAATGTAGAAATTCTACAGTCCATCAGTGAAAAGACATTGGTTATCGATAATGGTAGTGGTGTTGTAAAGGCAGGTTTTGCTGGTGAGGACCAACCACGTTGATGTATTCCCTTCAATCATTGGATATCCATTGTTTAAACAATGTAATTGCGTGGAATGGGTAAAGACAAATATGTAGGTGATGAGGCACAATCGAAGCGTGGTGTCCTTTCGATTAAATAGCCCAATTGAGCATGGTATAGTTACCAATTGGACCGATATGGAGACACTTTGGAATACACTTTCATGAACGAACTAAGAGTAGATCCAAGCAAGTCAGCACCAGTTCTCTTAACAGAGGCTCCATTAAATCCAAAGGCCAACCGTGAAAAGATGTTTGGAGATTATGTTTGAGAAGCTTCCAAGTTCAGCCTCTACATTGCTATCCAGGCAGTTTTGTCATTGTATGCCAGTAAAACAACTGGAACTGTATTTGGATTGTGGTGATGGTGTATGCCATACAGTTCCAATCTATGAAGGTTTTTGTATTTCGCACAATGTCAAACGTTTGGACATTTGGAGGTCGTGATATCACTGAGTATTTGACCCGTCTATTGACCTGAGCGTGGTTATGCATTCACCACAACCGCTGAGCGTGAAATTGTTCGTGATATCAAGGAAAAAACATCATTTCGTCGCACTTGACCCAAGTGGACAAAACGATAACAGTCTACTCATGGACTACACAATGCCCGATAAACAGGTTCTGCAAATTGGAGATGAAAGATTCAGATGCTACGAAGCATTGTTTAACCCAAGTTTAT
>RCNN01000198.1:0-58720 GCA_003667245.1 Heterostelium multicystogenum | reverse complement strand
TCCATTGATTCTTTTTGATTGATAAGCTGATTGATGACCGGATATAGGGCAAGCTTCAAGTAAGGACGGTCCAATGTGTTTGGTGAATGCACCAAGCATTTTGGTAGCCATTGAATTACGACGAAGCAAACTGTTAGCTGACTCAGTGTTGACAACCTCTTGGTGAATAACTTCTTAAGAACAACCATAGTTCTATCGTGTGCTCAAGGAAATTTACAAGTTATTTGGTGCCGCTCATCGCGCAGTCTGTAATATTGGAATTACCGTCAATGAACGCTAACAAAGCATAGAACTCTGGCTCCAATAACATGTCCACAAACTTTTTCGTATTTCTCCTCTGGTTCGTCAGCCACAGGATCAAATCGGTTCCTTGGTTCAAGATATTGGCAATAACTCTGAGGAAAAGCTGCACGGGTTTCGTGATCCTCGTGGTATCCCATCATGACAAAGCCTATCGTAATGGATACTTGGCGCTGAGGCATATTACTCAAACTCTTAATGGCACCAATCTGCCAAAGCGGTGGATCCCTCGGCGGCATCTTGCTTGCAACGAGTAAGAAGAGTGGTGAAGAAAGTAAAGTATTTTCTTGAACATATTTACACCGGCATCGGTGGTGGGCAGTTCAAGACCACGTAGCAACGATGCAATAGTAGTGATACAAAGCAATATCGACTTCCTTTATCAACTTTTTTGATTCTTGATCTGTCTTCTGATCTGCTATGGCCGTCCTACGGGTGAGTATATCAGAGGTATTCGATGATGGAGTCACAGCAAAGTCTGAAGTCCACTCAACGATATTCTCAAGCAAGCTGTTTCTGAACTCCATTTCTTTGGAGAAAGAAATTATAATGACGCTTCAACATCATAACATCAAGAAGTGCACAGAAATTCTTCTTGATACGCATGCTGGTGCTTGTGACCAAGTGATTGATGTATTTGATTGATGAGCAACATCAAGTTTTCCAAAACTGGTAATGATAGACAAATCTTCTGCTTCTTTGAGAGATAATCGAGGACATGCTTGACAACACTAATAGTTTGCCTCTACAAAAGAGAGTACAACGCTCGACATATCAAGGAGTTGACCTGCATCACCCAAAGTACGATTGTAGCTCATCTTGGAGGACACGGAACAACCCAAGCGTATGCAGCTGGAGAAAGTCCAGTTCCAACTAAAAGAACAGGCGCTTTCCCTCATGAATGCACTCTCGGTACCATCATCTCTGCACACTTCATCGAGGAAGCTTGCTATGACTTGATTGTTCGTTCCGTCTTCTTTTGTACTGAGCTTGTCATTAGTTACACGCACAGTTGTCTCCTTGTTCAAAAGTGAACACCAGACATACTACAAAGGAATCCAAGTGGAATTATGCCATTCCTTTAACTTCTGCTGCTGTTTTTTGATCGGTAATCGATAAACCTGTCTTTCCACTGCTACTGCTTGTTGAATACAACTGAAGTTGGCTTCTTATTTTTTCTCTATATCCTCAAACTGTACAAGCAGTGGAGTCAATGTTTGCCAACGTTGATAAACCTCTTCCCAAGCTGCAAAATTACCTGGTGTCTGTGCTTCAATTCTTCTGGAGTAGTGAACGAATCACTTTTTGCTGATGCTGACGACCGGTCTGGAGAATTCCTGCAGTTGACAACTTTTTGTAGATGGTATAGTTGGTTACGATGCTATTGGCTTCATCTGAGGTATCACCAAGAATCTCAATCTCTTCGCAAAGCAAACCAAAACAAGTGGCACATTTGCTGCAAATGTCAGGCTCTGGCGAGCAGAGATGAATAAGCAGTGCAACCTCAAGCTTAGGCTACCATGTAGACGGACATCTCTCACCGATGCCTCGGGACGCAGTGAATCCTTTGATTTATCCAAGAAAGCATTACGACGAATCAAAATCTCCTCCAACAAAGTAATCAACTTTTGGACCTGTCCTGCTTTTGTTTCCTTTTGTTCGATCAAGGCATTTGCCAAGGAAACATTGACAGCTGAACTTTCTCCCAAAATCCATTGATCATCTTTTTTCTCATACCAACTGTCGATGTAAATTGGGTTATGGAATTTTAATAGTGTCTCTGCTGCAACATCACAAATCTCTGGTAATTGGAACTGTGATGAACAATAACATAATCCAGTTATATCATTCTGATGTCTTCTAAATTTTGTGCCATTGATTTCTAGATTTTTGCATTGTTAATAGGGAGTCGCAGTTAACATGATTCTGGCTGGCAGCCACTACTTACAGATGTGTATAAGGAAAGATTTGGATCGGCCAAAAATAGTTGTATTAAAATGACATGACCTGTGTGTCGAACTGGACTTTCTCAAGTTGGGCCTTTGACTTTTTATCGCTGGCATTCTTTAGTGAGTTGTATGATCGAATCGATTGAAGATTATCATTAATTAGCTGCTTTAGCTGGGACTGATACCAGTGCATAGGCATCGGCAATCGAAGGACTCCAGGGGAGTGTGTTTAGCGCTGTCTTCCTGAGCGATCCGCAGCAGTGACTTGACGAGTACCATTTTGAAATGGGGTGGAGTGTCGGCCAGATTCTCGGGAATCAATGTAAGTACCTTACGGGGTGAAATCTTAAAGAATGAAAACTAAAACAGTCGGTCATTAGCTCAATATCGTTGGGACCGTCTGGTGTACGTGTTACATTGAAGAGGCGGCTCCTTCAACTCTGTCTCAATGGCCGGGCACGATATATCGAAGTGCGGACATCTCTGACTTTTGAACGAATGTGGATGCCTTGCAGATGTCGACATAGCAGATGGCAGCAACGTCAGCAAGCTTAGGAACCTTGAGTGACTTTTTGAGTGAATCGAGAAGGACTCCTTCTTTGCTGTGTCTGCTGACTTTTTCGTTCTTGTGGGATAGCCAACATAATGTCGGGACAGAGGATCAAAAGCATTGTTTGTAGCGGGCCAGAAGCTATTTTTGTGGGCGGTCTTCTTTGCCATCCATCGGAGCACGTCAAAGAGGACGTCGGGTTGCCGGGCAGCCTCTCACACATCTTGCACAATGTGACAAACTCCATAGGGTAGTTATCAATCCAGTTCCACACGGCCTTGCGCAGGACCTGACTCAAAATAAACTGGTGACGCTCCTTCTTAAAGTGTGTCGCTGACTTTGTAATCTTGTCGAGCAGCTCCGAGAGACGCTTCGAATTTAGATTGAGATGCTCGGATCAGGAAGAACTGATTTGGTGAAGGCTTCGTCGGCCTCTCCTTGCCATTGACAATGACGTGCAAGATCTCGCCAATCTTTGCACTCACCGTCTCGTAATTGGTAGCGGAAAGCTGGAAGATCACCTTTCCAGAGTTGACCTGTGTTTCGGGCTCGTTTTGAGACGAGGGCGCGCATCAAACATGTGACGGCTGGAACAAAATCAACTTTGCGAGATTCTCCTCGAGTGGAGGCGGAAGAATCTGCTCCTCTTTTTCTTTCAGTCTGATCGCTTCTTTTTCATCGAGACCCTGTACATTCTAAATTGATTGATCTAGAATTCACAAACCAAACATTGCATTGATTGATATAGAATTGATTGGATTGGAATTGGTTGGTTGATTAGACAATTGTGAACTTTATTTGAACGTTTGACTTTCATAGCAGCACTTGCCTATCTATACCTACAATATGATACCATTGGTGTGCCATACACTTGGCAAGTAGGATTCAATATTATGATTGTGCCCATGAATTTGTGTGTCATTCGATTATTTTTATCTTTTCGTTGATAAGTCCCTCCAACGAGTCGGACAATCCCGATGCTATAATATTTAGTTTATTCGAACTCAGATGTATCAATGTTTCTTCATTCAACTTTCGAATGTGATCCTGTTGTATCTGATCTGTGGTTGAATAACCTGTACTATTGATATTCTTTTGTAAATTTATCTATATATACATTATCAAAATGGTTAATCCACCTTACAAAGGTTCAACTTTTAAAACAACCAATCGTTGTCACCATTCATAGCCTGTACATTAATCCTACTAATGGATCATATTAACTTTATCGTCATTCTCCATGCTAATATCTGTATATCTATCTGTCTATCTATCTATAGATTGTATGGTATCTATCAATCTACTATCTGGTACTTTGAAGACTTATTATATTATATATAATCAATGATATGTAAGTATATATGAGATGAAAGGATGAAGTATTCAACTGGTGTGGATGTGAAGTAGGTGGATAAGGGATGGAGGTTTGATATGATTGTCTATCTTAAATAATTCTATATATTATCTATATCTATCGAATATCATATATCGTTATCTATTTTATCTTTATCTGATATTTTATAATTTGATTTTTACTTTATATAAATATACTTAATACAGTTTGTTTGAAAATACATAAATACTTTTACTTTATTTGACTTTACTTTAACAACACACAAAAATAACAATAATAATATAATATATAATATAAACTAATAGATAAAGTAGAGTAATAATAATAGATAACTAATAGTAGTTAATAATAATCAATAACAACAACACACCAATTAATTGATAATTTCATTAAGATGGTGGTAGTGGTGAGTTTAAGGGGGTAACTGGAATGCTAATTGATTAGTTTGAAAATTTGTTTTTATAACCTAATGTTAAACTAGCTAGATTTATCTTGAAACAAACTAATCTACAATCCAATCAAGTCAAAATGAAATGCTCTTAAACAAATTGGACTTGATTGATTGAATGATGTTTTTATTACTAACACAAAAAACAATGTCTAGTTTGATTGATTGATTGTTTGATTGTTTGTTTGTATGATTTGATCTTCTATCTACTATCTATCTATCAAATCTACAATGAATTGAAGTGAAGTATCTTCAATGACTTCACAGCAATACTACTACACAACAATAATATAATTGTGTAGAGAATGAATGTTATATTATATGTTTGATGATGTATTTATGTGGGTGTGATGTTGAGATGATGCCACTAGTGATCTTAGTAGCAGTATTAGTAGTAGTGGTGGTGGTGGTAATTGAGCTTAATCTAAAATAATAATAATAATATTAAGATAGATAGGGATAGATAGGATTAGATAGATTTCTGATATCTTGAAAAACCCAGCAACATTTAAAAAATAAAATAAAATAAAAAAATATCTAAAAAACTTAAACCAAAATTTGCAAACCAAAAAATAAAAAACATTTAGGCAGTGATGATGGTGGTTGTGGAAACTGTAAAAACCCAAATTTTGGTGCATGCACATCTGTCGCCGATCCATTTTCGATTCGATTTGGTATGTGTTCAAAGATTTACTATGACATGTCTGGCGAGAGTCGGCATGTTGACAACTTATTTGTAGTGTGTGGTATGAAAGGGATGATACCACAATATTTGCTATTGTCGCGAGTAAACATACTTACTGTTTCTATCTTTTCAATGTCAAATATGTAAAATGTCTAATATCACTTGACTAAGTATTATTTTATTTACAATTTTCTAACTAGTCTCTTCTTTGAGGTATGGTAAGGAATGGTATGTTTGATTCAACAACAAATTGGAAAATTCAGTACAAATTAATATTATTACAATTTGGATTGATTGTGTTTTCTTATCTCTGCATATCTAGAAGTATTGTATGTAATGTACTTTTTGTAGGGAAACTAGTTTTACTAATCTATTGACTGATTGCTGATTGAATGGGAATTAATAAATAAAATAATAAATTAAATTAAATAAATAATTTAGAAGTAAGTAATACAATTGAATTGTCTGAATGAAGCAAATACTCAATTCAAATTACTTTGATTTAGAATTAGAATACAAGTGAAATTCAGTAATGTCTAAATTTCTGAATTATTAATTATATATTACAATGAGGTCTATTGTTGTTGTTGTTGTTGTTGATCAATCTTCAAAATAACTAATAAATGGCTTTACAAATAAAGTGTAGTGGCTTTGTTGAATCAACTAACCCCATTACATTTTATTTTATTTTAAAATTAATAGGATGTGCGATAGTTTTGTTTTTCAAAAATATCTGAGACTATTTTTTGTAATTTTTATCTTATCAAATATCTCAAAATTAGATATTTTTTATACTGGCATCTCTTTATAGTGGATTTCTCGTCCTACTAAATATTTGGTAGGATGGAATATCTTGTCAATTTAGATATTAATTATTCATGATGGTAAGATAGCTGTAAGGTATGTGGTAGTTGCAACTTCATTGACTGACTAGTCTGGTTGCAATCTATTGGTACCAAAAAGAAAAAGACAAGATATCTGTGCAGAAAGTTGTCCTACCTCCGCCAACCCCACACCTTCTTTGTTTTTCTTAAATTTGGATTGATAGTTTTACAACGATCTTTCTCACTCTTTTAAAATTAAAAAACTATCCAGATCCTTGGTTGGATTGGGATGGGAAAGGTGCAGTGACATTTATGATGACAACATTTGGAGCTTTGTTGATTTGAGTCATCACTTGTCTATCATTCCTCAAAATCTATTACATTTAATATTATTATTATTGTTTTTAAAGTTTTATTTATACTAGTATACGAAGTAAGGCGTAACTATAGAGAGATTTGTAATATAAAGAATGATTAAACAGTAGCAGTTTTACTTGGCATACTTCTTTGTCCATTCTTTGGCGATCTTGTTGAAAGCATTACGGTCAGTTTTGTATTGTTGAGCGATATCAGCTTCGAGTGGGACATCTGGGTTTGGTTCAATCAATAAAGTACGAATAGTTAAAAGAACTAAAGCATAATAGATTAGAATTGACATGTTTTTGCTGTTTCTTGTCTAGCTACATACCATCTTGAATCTTCAATTGTGGTGACCAGCTTTGTGATAAGAGTTCAGCACAAAACTGAACCATCGGATTTAATATTTGGGTGGTATATCTTGGTGGTGAATTTCAATGCAGGTGGCTTGAATGGGTAATCGTTTGGAATGTCCAAATCAATCTCAAAAGTTCCTTTTTCAAATGGTGATCCTTCTGGTCCCAAAACAGTTGCTTTCCATTTATAAAGATTCTCACCAACAACTGCAGCTGAGCACCAGGTGGGTGGTGCCTTCATAATATCTGTAATTTCCTATAGGTTCATAGTAATAAACAGTATAAGTAAGATTATACTAAATAAATAATAAACAACACAGTAGTAGTAAATAATTGTAATCCCTCATAAGGGATCTTATGTGCTATTTATTACTGCTGCTCTATGGTGGTGATAGTCCAACAATTACGATTATTATTATTATTATTGTTGTTGGTATTATATTTAGAGACAGTATGTTTGAATGATCGCTAAATACAGGACTTGCTATCTTCATTATCTTTCCAAACTTGATGATACTGTTATCTAGATTGTGTTGTTGTAATATTATTTACTTACTTTTTGTAAACGTTTTTGTTGAAGTTTGATGCCATTGTATATTATATGTTGTTTATGTGTACAGGTAATTAAAAATAAACTAAAGAGAGAAGTGTCAACAATATAAATAACCTTGATATTCTGTGAGAATCTGGAATGAAAAAAGAATAAGTTGAGGTTAGTTCAAATTTAGAGTAAAAATAAAAAATAATTTATTAAAAAAAATTTAAATCTAAAAAAGGAAAATAAATAAATTAAATTATTATTTGCAAAATCAAACTTTTAATTCTGTATGCCAGAATTTGAGTAGTTGGTTGCTACTCCGGAACACAGAACAGTCGGATCTATCGATTCCGGTGTAGACATCTCCGGTGTCTAACTATTAGAAGTCGTCTTAACGAACAACGAGATATTGAACTGAAGAAGACAACAACTTCTTGATTATTGTTATTAAATAAGTAGTCCTACTCACAATTTTATATTCTATATTTTATTTTTGTACAATAGACAGACTTTTTATACTATTAATTAAATTTATACAACAAATGGAAATTATTAAACAAAGAAATAAATTGTACAATAGTAGTGTTTTGTTTGTTTAGTTTTGAAATTGTGTTTTTGGTTGATTGATGTGTTTTGTGTTTATTGTTGTTGTGATAAAAAAAAAACAAAAAAATAAAAAAGAATTTAAATTAAATTACAATTGTTTTTTTAATTTATGAATAAAATAACAATAGCAAACGAAAGATAGATAGATAGATAGAGAGAGAGAGTTATTCACACACTGTAAATGAATGAATGAATGAATGAATCAATAGAGTTGATTGAATAGTAGATATAGTGTTTACTTGTTTTTATGTCCTAGAATCGAGCAATAGTAATTAATTTAGTTTGTACAATACTTTGAATAAGTTTCCAAGCTATCTATAATTGACAACAATAGTAGTTACTGTTATTCAAATTATAATTATAATATTATTATAACTTGATAAGTTTTGGATTCAAATACCAATGAGTGACAACCACCAAACAAACTAAAAGATTATTGATTAAATATATAATTACTAAAACTTACATTTCAAGTAGATATTAAAAGTATAAAATATTATATATATGATGGTCTAGACCAAAATGAAATGAAAAATGTATTAAATTGATTCTGTGTTTTAAGTCTGTGACATTTATTAAATAATAATAAACATAATTTAATTAAATTCTTATTATGAAAAGAAAAAAATGAGAATTTTTTTTGGTGAAAATACTATTTTTGTAACAAAAATGTGGCTAAATTGCACCACACTTCAATCAATCGACCAATTTAATTCCACTACTACTTATACGATCGACTAAATGGTTTGATCAAATTTTTGTGTTTATATTATTAAGATCAAAGTCTTAAGACTTAAAAATTTAAAAAAGTAAGAATTAATTTAAAAAGGAGTTTTTTCAATATGGCTCCAATTATATTCATATGAATAGGACTCATAAGATAAGTCATATATACTATTAAGGGACTAATAGAGAATTATTATTAGTATGATGATCATTTCGATCAAATTGGTTCTTTGAATTGTTTTTGTTTGAAGTCCAATAATCTTATTTGAGATTTTTTAAAAAAACACAATTTTTTTTTATGAATTTTAAACGTCACCTTTTGTAAAGGAGGACTCCTGATATGGCATGGTTTGCGCAGTGAATCAGTTACAACCTTGTCACAACAAAAGTACATTTTAATTTTTATTTATATCTTTGCTTTTGCCAACTCAACCAGAGATAATACTTTACTAGCAAGTATTTATTCCCAAAGTAGAGAGTCAACGTGATTGGATTGTGGGTTGTTTGTTTGTTTGGTTTGCAGGTTGTCTTAGAAGAGCGATGTTCTAGACATAATTATGGATACGTTATTAGGAGCTTTAAGCGCTGCATTCCTGCAAAGAAAGAGATACACTATTTCATGTAAGTTAGTTATATTACTTTTGCTCCATCACCATCAGCAGCATCAGCAGGAGAATTATTTCAGATACTAATTTTGGTTAAACCAACACCCTACTTCAATTCATTGGATTATCATTTTTTTCGATTGGATTGTGTCGGATTGATTGCATTTGATTGGTACATTGCTGGTTGTAGTGAAATGTGAATCAACAAGAAAGGAAATTTCAAAGGAAATATGGAACACTGAAAGATACTATAATGAGCAGTTGGCCACGATTATCGAGCTGTTTTTGCGCCCGATGATTCAGTTGGCGAAGGACACCGACCAGAATTGGCGGTATTACCGAATCCGATATACATTCGATATTCTCGCACATCGAGAGCATCTACAACTTGAGCAGTTTACTCTTTTGACCGATTGAATCCGGTTGTTAAAGACTGGTCGGTGTCGTCGTCGATTGGGAACATTTTTCTGGACGTGGGACCATTTCTTCAAGTGTTACAAACAGTTCTCTGAGAAACTACTCTCACTCTATTGAAACACTGAACCGGATCCGACAGTGCACGCAGCCCATTGGCAACTGGCTGAAAAAACAAAGAGAAAGATCCGAGGTGCCATTCATTGGATCTGTCATCGCTGCTCATTGCCCCAATTCAGGTAGGTAGCTGGATTTATTTATTTATACTCTTGCTTTTGGCTTGATAACTTACTTAGGGTACGACTCTGCTTCGATTACAATATGACAGAGAACACCTAGATATATTCTGCTTTTGGAAGCATTGTTTAAAGCGACTTCGGTGGATCATCCAGACAAGAAGAGATGCGAAGCAGCCGCTAATTTACTAAAGTCCATCGTTCAGGTTGTAAACGACGGAATACAAGAAGATATCAATAGAAAAGAAGTTGATCCAACTTCAAGGATTGATTGATCAGCACAAAAATATTTTGGTCCCCCTATCTATATCGGTAAGTCTACAGGTTACATCTTTAGTTTAGTTAAGGATCTAGCTGATGCTGCTGAATTGTGTTTCTACTCGCATTATCAATGTTGTTTACTTTAGAACTTGGTTTGAACCTCACCGTAAATTGATTAGAGAAGGCAGAATACAAAAGAAGTCAATGAGAGACCAATCGTTGCAAACCAGAATGGTGTATCTTTTGAATGATTACTTTATAACAGTTACACCGCTGCCTGCACTCAATAAGATAGACAAAATCATACCGTTGGTCACCGCTTCAATATTTAGTTGATTCTGAAAGTGGTATGTTACATTCACCTGCTTGCTGTTCAGACTTAAGCTACAGTATACTGACAGCTCTGAATACATAGACAATTTCGTTTTATTTAGTTAGTCCGATTAAGAGTCATCTGTTTATTTGTGAAAGTAGTCAAATTAGGTCACAGTGGATGCTAGATATACAGTCGACTACATCGACACTGGTCGACTCCAATCCGCAGTACAAGATACAGAGAGACCAGTGGAGTATTGAACACAACGACGGACAATGGAAAGCGGTTTCTACTATTCCACAATCAACGCCAGACCAAATCAAGAACGTATCCAACTCAATTGAGTCAGCATCTGGCTCAGGTTCATCAACATATCTGCACGAGCCATCGATCAAAACGAATTCATATCACATCAACAATGGACATCAACAGCCACCACAACAACATATATACTTAAACTACAGCAACGACAGCAACAATGAAAGCGACAGCCACAATCACAGTCCACGGCAACAGTAGATATTCTAAATCAATGGAAGACAAGGAATGGGTGATGGGCGTCAGACTCAACAAGCAGCAATCTTCGTCATCTTTCTTAGTGCGGTCACTCCCAAGCAACCTTCATGAAAACATCGTCATCGTCTGAACTCGACCACCAAGATGAAGCGCCAGAACTACTTGTATATAATAATAATAGTAATAATAATCATAATTATAACAATGGTAGCGGTAACAGTAGTTCTAGCAGTATACATATAAATAGAAGCAGAAGAAGAGGTGGAGGAGTATTAAATGAAGTCGACAAGCAAGCGATATTCAGAGAGGAATAATAATATTACAGAGCAATCTATAATTAATGTAATAATATTGTTATAAATTTATTTAATTTAATTAATAAATAAATACAATTATTAATTTGTACAATTATCTCTACTTGTAACCAACATCTTTGATTATTATTATAACTTAAGTCGAGTATACTATAACTAGTTTTGTATTCCAAATCTTTCATCGATCCCAAGGTTTTACAGTCGTATTCATGAGTTTATGTGTATATTTACATTATAAATCTTTACAAATTCTATACTTCTTGACATTCTATACTTCTATTGCTTCATCATCCTTGATTTCTCACCTCCTAACTCGAGATCTGTTGAATGAAGGTATTGAGTTAATACTCCATTGATATATATTGTTTAAAAATCATAGATTGATATAGTACCGTAGATATCTTGTGGTGATTCAAGTACAACTTTCAAAATAGCTACCAGATTACGTAGTTGTTCCGGTGAGGCCTTTGAGATGAGAACATTTGCAGATTGTTCCTCCAGAAAGTACCATCTCCAATGTCATTTTACCCTCGTAAATAAAAGCAGCATAGTACTTAGACAGTGAGTCTTCTAACTAAACAAACATCATATGCACAGATCAACTATTAATAAGAAATCAACCACCAGTTTGCCATATATCAATTTACATACATTGAACTCAGTCTTTGAGCTATTGTTTTATTCTAAGTATAACTGTGCCACCATCTTTAAAAACAGTGATTCCCTTGTTTGATGGTCGAGTTGTTTTTCGACGCTTGTTGTATATAGTCAACTTTGGTCTGACATTGAATATCCATTCGATTCAAATATAATTACTCTCTATTGATTTTGTTACTTCTTTAGTTGTACTTCCTTCAGATCATCCACTAACAAAGAGGTAAACCAAAATAAAGCGGGAAAGGGTTAATCAAGTTCAAATTTTTAGATTTTATCATATTCATATTTTTACATTTAAAAATACAATTGTATTGCCCTCATTATGAATTCAAGAATAAATATTACTTATATATATGACTTCAACCATTTTCAATGGATATTTTTATTGAATAAGTTCTAACAAAATATTTAAATATCGTTATTGGTTTTCAGATTGGTGCTTTAGCATTTTACATTTCCTTCAATGTAATAAAGAAGTTACAACACCATTTATTGTCTCTACATCGATTCTTCCTGGGATAAAGTCCATTGTAGCAATTTGGCTTTTACCATCAATTTTGGTCACTCTCCATTTACATCCCTCTAACATATAGGGGAGCAAATTTACCTTCTTTCCAATGATAGAATGCTTAGCAACTGCTATACAATCGCATATTGGTCTAGTAGAACATGTAAACTTCTGAGACTAAGAACAGGAGAACTAATGAAACTAAAACTATTTGAATTGCTTTCATTATTTGGTTTGTGATGTTTTAGCTTTGATATACTGAAAATCAAACATTCAATTATCATATAAATACCGATTTAAAAAACATATTTTTAAAAACAAATTATATGTATAATGTTAAATACTGAAATTAACCACCTTATAAGTTACAAACTATCAACTAAATTTATGTCAACATATTTCATCTTAACGACATAAATATATATATATCTATCTGTTAAGATAAAATATTTATAGGAATAAATTTTAAATCTGCCCAATATTCAGTATTAAGATGAGATATATAATCAATATTAAGTTTATCAATATATTAAAAAATGTGTTTGTATTAGTTGCCAATAACACTAAAATAGCTAACAGATGGATGCTTCCCCTTAAGAAATCACTTCACTAACACACAGAGTATTCGCTCACGTGTACTATAGACACCGACGACAACAATTATTCTCTTCATTAGTATTCCAATAATGAAAAACATTAGACAACGACAAAACCCAAACACTTCTTCTGTAAAATACATATTCTAACGAATGAATAGAAATTATAAGTATGTCCATTTCTCAAAGGTTGTAAGTGTTGAATAATAATTCTTGGTGAATATCATTGATTCACAGGTGCTAGATGGTTCATGTTCAATTTTCAATTGGTAAATATGGACCAATCGACAACAGAGTTCTCTGTTGCTATATGAATCTATCCATTTTATTCAGCAGTTCTAATGTTTATCTTTTAAAAAAAGTACATGAGTAGCAAAGAGAAACCTTACCGGAGATACACTTATTATAATAATAGTATCTAGTTTCTTTTCTATGACAGATATTACATTTCTCAGTATTATTTGTTATTCTTGTAGATAGTGTTCACTATGACTGTTGCTAGTGACAATCTAATTTGAATTTGTCTTTTGCTATTAGATTGAGTTAGTTGACCATTCAGTGTTAGTTTTAAAGTTATACTTACGAATGGTAATACAATTCAAGCATAAATCGTATCCACATGCTTTACATGAATAGAATTGGGATCCATCAAAGCTTTGGTTGCACACTTTACATGCCCTATCAACATTGGGTGTTCCTTTGATCAATAGGTGTTGGTGAGAAAAATGATCGATGTAGTTGAAAAACACAGTTATAGCATCTATAACATTTGCATATATCACATAAATAGTCAGCTTTTGAAACATCACAGTGAGTACACACTGATGATTTCGATTTAATCGGAATAGCAATCTCAAGTTGTGCTTGTGAGATTGAACTGTAAGAAATCCTACACTGGGGCAAGATCCACAGACATCTACATCACAGGAAGCACAGTACTTCGAATAAGAATCATTTATATTCGATTTACATAGGTCACATATTGCATCTGCTCTTTTGTCCATTTCATTAAATCTAATTTGCAATCATCTTGACGGTGTCCTACAGGATGTTTAAAGAAAGCCAGCTTAAAATGTGATTTAGCTAAACCAATTCATTAATGATATGAGTGATGGTGGAGTGATATAATAGGTATTGAACCTACGTAGTTTTTAAGCAATCTTTACAGAGGTCAAAGTTACATTCAATACATGATCGGAAATAGATTCCTTCCATCTCCCTCAGGCATGAATCGCAAGCTCTTTTAGTTTGTGTTGAATTATTCTTGTAGAGGAGATGTTCGTGTGAGAAGACATTGGGGAGATCACTTAAATCTTGAGTGTAGGTTGTATTTCCAATTAGAATATCCAATGAATTATCATCTCTTATTTTCAATTCATTTGATTGATCTAAAATTATACCTGTATCCATTTATTATTTCTATAATTTTATATCTGTTAATTATCGATGCAAGATATTAAAGATTTATTTGGATTTGATCACATATTAAAAATAATAAATAAATGGCGGGCAAAATAATTTAAAGATTCACTCAGGTTACTCAATTTCCCTGAAAAAATTTCTAGGGTTTCAGGGAAATTTAATTGGACTATTCCTTCTTTATCAATAGACTTATTAAATGAAATCAGTTACCATTTGAAAGTGTATTGGTTGGTTCACATTCTTATTCATTAAATAAGGCACCTTTGCCAATCAAATTGTTCAGTAAAGATAGTATCAAGAAAGAATTTCGATATTATTTTATTAAAAGTACAAGAATAACATAGGAAAACATCACAATGTATACATTGATAATTAAAAATGGTACCTCTTTTCATTGTCCTACAAATTTGACATCTCTTAATGGTACGAGTTACCTGTAGATAATGTTCTTTGTGATTGTCACTGAGAATATATCTTTGAAATGATAATGAACAAGGACGACATAAATCATAGTTGTGTGTACTGCAGAATATAACATTTCCATTTCTTATATACCTTTGACATAGGTTACAAGTAATTTTGATTCTATCTGCTTTGTTCATAACGCAATTGTGCATACTCTTATTATAATGATACAATGGTTTGAATTTATCTTTGGCTTCATGGTTGGAATTTATTCAGAGAGTGCAAGTTAGGTTCCACTATCTTTCTATCTATCTATTAATAAACCTATACTTACGAATTTTAATACAATCTACACAGATGTGGTATTTACATTCTTTACATGAATAGAATTGAGATCCTTCGAATTCTCTGTTACAGACATCGCACGATCTGGTGTATATGGGCGATCCTTTTATGAGCGGATGTTTGTGACTAAAATGATTTACAAAGTTGAAGACACATCTATAACATCTAAGGCACTGGCATTCTTTGCAAAAATATTCGGCCATTGAATAGTTACATAGAGAACACAGTATATTTGGCTCTAAATAAAAAATAGGATCCAGGTAGTGTTCGTGGGTTGGTAATAAAAGGAAACCCAAACTGGGGCAAGTTCCACAGACATCAACATCACATGAAATACAACTTTTGGAATATGAGTTTCTTATCTTAGCAGAGCACACATCACACTTTGATAGTTCTCTTTTAGTCCATTGGAGCCTCTTTGTTTTGCAGAAAAATCCATGTGCTCCAGGGTTATTATAGTATGCTAATTTGAAATTGCATTCAGCTAATTTAAGGTTGATTAATATAAATGACGACATAGAGATCAGTCAAGCCATAGATGGCCATGGTGAACCTACGTATTTTTAAGCATTCAATACAGATATCTATATTGCAATCATAACAGCTTTGGCAATCTGCTAATTTAAATATACGCAAACAAGAATCACATATCTTTGTGATTAGCTCTAGTTTTGTGCTGTTCTTGAAAAGCACATGATCATGTGAGAAATGTGTTTTCGGGAGTAGCTTGTGACCGTATTCACATTTATGGTTGGTATATTTATATATACAATTCTACAGGAATAGGAGTGGTGCTTTTTGAAAACGTCAAAGTGACAAATAATCTTCTGGTCACATTGGCATATGAATGTGTGGACTAAGCTTGGTGATTGCTCGCTATCAATGATGTCTTTCATAGGCATTATTTTAGTGATATACTGATTTTCAGAACTTGGTCTTAGCACAAAGCTATAGGAAGAAGTATAATATTGGAATGGTACTTGAATGTCCTCAATATCATTCTTCATATACTGGCTTATTACCTCAATTAGAGTCGATACCTCCATAGATTTCGATGAATTTCCACTCAGTTGTTTCACCAGATAATAAGTAAATATACTCATACCAACTCTTTTCTGGAAATGATCAGCATAAGAGTTTTCATTTAATAGACATGAGAATATGACCCCAAAATCTAATGGTTTGACAAATGAGAATCCTATTCAATTCAAGTCGACTTGATGTCAATAAATACTTACTTTTAACTTCGGGAATTCTAGTACTGTATGTTTCGGATAATTTTGAAGGGTTTGAGCGACAACAATCAAATATCAACAGTTTAAAACAATCGCTTCTGTTCAGTTTCTTGGCAATTTCAGAAATAGAAACTTTGACACCATCACTTCCATAAATATATTGTTCACCTGTTTGATATTGAGATTCAATCCATTAACAAAGCTGAAGAGTATTGATTGAAGGTTGATAGTTTATTGGGGATATTACCATGATAGTTAATAGAACCATGACCAGAGTAATAAATGATTATATGTTTATAATCATCAAGTTGTATTCTATTTATTGATTCTAATATTTGATGCGCACTCAAATTTAAATGAGGTTGAACTGTAAAGCCACAAACAGAGCTCAATAGCAACCCTAAATTGAAGACATCATGCTTTACATTGTGGAGATCACTTAAATCTTGAGCATAGGTAGCATTTCCTATGAGAAAAGCATATGATTCCGATATATTTCTTTTTTGGAGATGGTTTATATTATTTACAATTCTCTGTGTATCTGAGTCCATGTGTACATTTAAATAAATGATGAAATGATGATGGAAGTTACCACCATTTCCTTTTTTAAATTGCTAAGATTGACCAACCAAAAAAAAAAAAAAACAAAAATCATAAACCAAACCCAAATTGGGTCCGGTACTTTAAAAATTTAATTTTTATTAAAACCAATCAAGATCAACTAAAAAAAGAATCAAATAACAACTTCTTCTTCTTCGTGTGTATAAATGGTAAATATACTAAAATTCAAAATATATTAATGTTAACTAATTGATTGATCAATCGCACACACACACATATATACATACACAATGGGCATCATGACTAGTGATTTTTTGATTTACAGTGAATTAGTTATATCTAGTTCACTCATCATCATCGCATCTTAATTTAATTTGCATACATTAGATTATTTATTCTATCTTTCTAGATTATTAAAGTGTTAGATCTAAAATAAAATGAAGATACCAATCTTATTGATTATATTGGTGGTTTTTAACTTAGTTGCATTAAATTTGGAGTTGGTGCTGGCAATAAATAGTTGTAATGCTGCGTGCAAAGATGAATGGTTCTACTGTAGTAAGAAGATGAGAGAATATGATCCCAACGGTTACTATTACATGTTGTGCAATGGTGAATTTGCAGAATGTACCAAACGTTGTCCTAGTATAACAACTAAATCACATTTTCCATCTTTCCTAAAATAAATAAACTAAATACAACAAAGAGTATGACAACAGCCAATAGAGAAGTGAAACAAACTTGATTTCTTTAGATTTACATTTATTTTTTATCGAACTTCTCCATCATGATCTCAAGTTTCAACTTTATATTTGCACGGTTCTTTCTGATGTAAAATATTCCTATTGTCGCTAATCCAATGACAACTACACCTACAACTACAACAACTGTGATGATGACCCATGTTCGACTCTTCTTTTCACATTCTTGTTTGGCAGCAACCAACAACGAAAAGTCGGGGTCAATCAAACATTTCTGACATTGACTCAAATTGATTCCAATGGAGATGTCTGTTTCTGTGAATGTTCGATTGATGACTTCAACAAATGAATATGTTGGTTGTCCATCTGAAAGAGAAACATCATAGAATTTACCATAGAACGAGACACCATTCTTCACAATCTTGAGATAGTTCAATGAGTTATCGATTTGATTGTTTCCAATTGTGTTCTTTTCGAAGCCACATTCATCTTCGTCTTCTTCGAATTGTGTTGAGAATACAACTCTTAATGTGTTCAAGAGTGAATTGTATTTCCATCCTTCAATAGAGATTGAAAGTTTGATTGAATTTGGAGGGAGAATGTATGAAATACCTGCAAAACTGACATTCTTTGGTTGTGTTGAATATTCGATGATTGCTTCAATGATTTCAGATGATGAATGGTTCAATCTGTATTGTGTAATTGTTGATGTTGATGTTTTGGTTGTGTTGAAGTTCCAATTGTTGGTTGGAATTGATTTGAAAACCTCTCTATTCGAATCCAATTCTTGAACATACAACATATTGAATGTGAATTCTTCTCCATTTGCTAAGAATGTTGGTGTTGGTGTTGTTGTATTTCCAATTTCACCACCATTGTATATTTCTAATGTATATGGAATTAGTTAACGTATATAAACTCTAATATAATAATGACATACTATTTTCACAATAGATTCCATTATAATCGGGATTGCACTGACAAAGACCAGTAGTTTCAGTCAAACAGATTCCATTTCCGTTGCAAAGTAGTTTTGTTAATCCACAATTAATGATTGGTTTGGATGGTTCTATGGATAGAATGTTTTAGATAATTTTCTTCAATTTTAATCATGGAGAAATACATACCAACCATGATTGTAGTTGAATAAGAGTAGCCATCAATATTTATTTTCACAGTAGCAATACCAACAGATAATTGTCCAATTGTGCAAATAATCTGTGACTCTGACTTTGAATACAACGCACATTCATTGTTGTTTATAATGACTGAAGTCTTGGTTTGATTGAACTGACCAAACTTACCAAACAATGTAATAACTCCACCATCAGTTGTGATTTTAGATGTTGCTCCTATAAATGGATAACCTATAGTAAATTAAATTTAAGTGTTAGATTAAATAGTTTAAACATAGAGTCTTTGGCGTATTACTTTTTTTGTATGCTATAAGTACTGTATATGGTGAAGAACTAAAATTTATCAATGTTAGATTCAGTGTAGCATCATTATCAAATAATTGATTAAATGCCAATTCAATTGTAGTGGTGGTTATGCTTGTTTCGGTGCTGCTGATTCCATTGATTGTAGCAGTCAAATTTAATGGGAGTTGATATACTCCATTCAAAGTCACATTCAACCCTGATGGTGTTTTGAACATAGGAATAACCATCAACTGCATTGCCTATATCAATAATAATTTTATTAGCTTTTTTTTGATGATTAATAATAAAACATACATACCATCTACAACTCTGATGTACTTTAATTGTTTAACTGGATATGTTTGAAAAGTAAGAGTATAATTAGATGCATCTTTATCAGGAGTAAATCTAAAGATTTCGATGTCAGTAGGTTTATTAATATCTTTGCATATCGAGACATACACAATTAATTTGTTTGGAACCTTTACTTTGATGTTGGAAGGCTCATCATATCCAAGATTATTTCCCCTATGAATTTAATGTTGGTGTTAATTTTGAGATAATGACTATTTAGATTCATTGTCCTAGTTACCTTATTGTAATAGCGTTTTCGAGCTGATAAATGGATCTCTCAAGTGAAACATCTTTAAAATCTTTGTTAGATCAAGTAAATATTGTGACTTGTTGAAAAAAACTTACTACATTGAAAATCAACACCTGGAGGAGTTATTGTAGAAGGTAATCTCAATGTTGGACGTCCCCAATAACACTTTAAGCATTCTGGAATAGAGGTTAGGGAAGTGGATGTTAAGTCTATTGCTCTAAATCGACAGTATGACTCTGGAACACCACCAATTAGATTAGGATAACCATTGATATTTAATGATGAAAATGTAACATTTTCATATAAAGGAAGGGTGAGCTGATTTGTGTTCAGTGATATACTATCAATATAGAAAGATCTAAAAAAAATACATTATTTAGAATAGAATTATAGAAATTATTCATGAATATTAGTACTCACGTCTCTTGATCTTTGTTGAAAAATGAATCATCTGGAAATGGTCCTATATATCTCATTCTCCTATAATTAGTATTCAATTGAATTGCATTAGTTATAATAGGAAATTGGTTGAAATAGTCTTGAAGTAGCTCACGTTAAAGAATTTAAATTCTTCATTAAGAATTCTTGGTTATTATCAAAGGTAATCACTGTTGTCAATGGAAAATCTCTAAGATCTAATGGAGTAACTGTTTGATTATAAATTTGTCTTTTGAAATATATTATGTGTTAGTGTGGATAAACTATGAAAATGACTAATGCACTTACAATTGAGTTAATTTTGTCAAACCTACTAAATTAATAGATGCAGGTACATTATCGGCGATTGCTCTAAATTGTATCCAGTTGTCAATATTTAAAATTTACATGAGGATTAAAATCAAATATTTACAGTATTTTTAAAGTGCTAACTTCAAAATGAAATAACATATTTCTTTGGATTCTATTAAAATACCTAGATTTTTGAAGTATTTCTTAGGAATATATTCTATCTGATCTTAGTTATGATTTTACTAACACTTGTTCAAGTTGTGGAAAGTATGTAGATGTAAAAGTATAGCTTGGTAATAATACGAAATCCATCTCCAAACTTATTAGGGTTGAATAATTAAAATTTGGTCTTAGCTGTGCTTTATAAGGTGGGTCTGAACTTATCATTGATACTCTTTCCAAAGGTGGGTCAAAGAATTCTATAGGTACATCACCTTGGATTTTACATTTGTAAAAATTACTGTTTTAGTGTTAGTAACCCTATAGGAATAGATATGTATTTTGAGTTCTTATATTACATTGTTTTCAATTTCAAAAACTTTGGAAAGTTAGTTTGGAATTTAATATCAATGGAACTTAACCTATTATGTGAATTAGAGTTACTTAATTAATATATATAATCCTCAACTTGAATACCTATATCAATGTATACCTCAGAGCAAAGAGTTGTGTATTCTCTACTATATCAAGGAATTGTAAAAGATCGATGTAGGGTTTTACAATCTGAGGGGGCTTTTCTAATGTTAGTCCTTGAAGCTTGGTAAGGCGAAGAATAGGATTATCTTCTGGAATACCATTGGAGATGTTCGCATAGTTTGGGGGAATATATCTATTTAAATCAGAAGTTAATATTGAAGAGATTTGTTTAATACAAAACTCCATACATACATATATTGAACATATTGAAGGTTGGTTGAAGCATCATCTATACATGTAAGAGTTGCCAAACTGTTTTTTTGGATACTTGTGCAGTCTTTACTAGTAATATTCCAGTCAATACAATACTAAAGCATAAAGGAAACCAAAGTTAAAATTATTTTAATTATAAAAAACAGAATGAACTTCATACTTGTTTGGCTAACCAACGAACTGCAACCAAATCATCTTCATTCAAATTGAGAACTTGACCTCGAACTATTAATACAATACAAAAAAAGAAATATGATAATCAACCTTGCCATTTATGAAATGATGAAAGTTGTAAAAATTGACTTCAATATCTCAAAACAAAACAAGCTTGAAATCAACAAAAATCTATCATTATAATAATATCAAGATTTTTTAATTTCAAAGTATTTTTGAAACTTTCACAAATGTATAAATCTTTTATTATGCAAACACAGTTTTCAACCTTTGATGAATTCAAATTTAATAATCTTGAAACTTGTATTCGATGATTTATTAAAGTTTTATTATTTATTTATTTATTTAGAGAGTGGATGCATTGTGATGGGAGATAGAATTGAAGGGATGGCTTGGAAGAAGGGATATATACACTTTATTTATTGAATGGCTGGTGGAGACTGCGGGGATAGACTGAACTGCGAGAGCTAGACGAGATCAGAGTTGAGTTGGCTGTCTATATAGGAGCGTATGGACAGAGGATAGAAGCTTCCTCGTTTGTCGATGAGCAAGAGGGGAAGCATAGAATTCTGTTCGTTCGAGATGATGTCATTGGAGATTGAGTCTCGATTGGTGATGAAGCAATGAATATAGGAGTCCTGCTTGTGCAATATCGACGCAATTGATTTTGTGCATGCTTTGATGTTGTCGTTGACTTCAGAAAGAGTCAGAGCAGCGTTGACAGTTGTATGTTTTCCATCACACAAGAAGTAGATCATGCTGTTACTCGACATTTAGAAACACTGGAGCCAGTCGAAAGGAGCCCCAGCAGCATTGCGATAAACATTCTCGGGAGCAATGGAGCATGACTTTTTCGGATATTGATTCTGAAGGTTGATGAAAGTTGGCGCAGCTGAAGAAGAAAGAGTGAATGATGTGTTTGGATCCACTAGTTTGGTGCGTTGTGCATCACCAAAGTATTCCCATATGGTAATAGATGTCTTTCCAAGCAGTACAAAGGAGGACCTACGTGCCAGGAGATATCGACAGCAGAATTCCTCCCATGAGCTCGGATCGTCAGAGGCAATGAGATGATCAACCATGAGCTTGATGGGCACTAGCAAGGGGTTCGACTCGCTATACTCGCGAAGTAGAATGAGAGGAAGAGTCACCACGCGGGAGCCGTCCTGCAATTCGAGCGAACTGATTGTTCCTTTGCTCTCTAGAACCTCGAGCGATTCTTCGGATACATATTTCGTTCGTCTCCAATCATATTTTTTTGTCTGAACTGCTGTCAGTGACATCGCCACGAGCCTTGCAATTGTATCATTCGGAAGCATTGACTCCAGTCCAGGAGTGGGGACAAATGACAGTAGTTGGATGAGTGTATTGTCACGATTGGATGAGTCAGAGTGATATTCCTCGAGGAACTTGAACAATGGTCGTGCCCATCCTCCAATGAAGGCCAGAACTTTCCTGAGTTTGGCTTCCTGGATGCCAGTGAGAACTGGGTTTGAGAGATACTGTTGGGCGATCCAAAGGGTATCATAGAAGCTGAGGAGACCAATGGGTACTCGCTTGTATGGGTGTGCAGAGCAGGTGCTATGGATGATATCTCTAATCGGTGTGAAAATTGTCCAAACCATAGTGACATGAAAAAAGGTACATCCGGATGGAGTGAGGAGAGGGAAGACTGCAATGATGACTTCCTTCAAGAAGGAACAATTGATTCGATTGGACTCTTGATCGAGTAGTTGGCCAACGATTGTCGATATATGTTGTAGTATGTGTTTATTTGTTGTTGGTACCTCTGCTGGAGGACGCTTTCTTTGAGGAATAGGAATGAGAACTCATCAATACCAATGTTGAAAAAGATTGTCTTGTTTTGCACCAGTTCTTGGAATTGTTTAGATTGCCTCATGTATGTCTCGATGATGTAGAAACACATTTTGGGAGAGATGTACAAAAATGACCCGATTCCAAATTGACTCTCGAACTCATTTACAAAGATCTCATATGTTGAGAGAGGTTCGAAGAATCGAAAGAGGATACGGCTGCTGACGGCGTGCACACCTCCATGCTTCGCATCCTTGAATGTGACACGAGTTGCATTGCCAAAGGTGATGTTGATCTGTACAACAAAGTAGTTCTTGAGACTCTCATGCTGGGAAAGGGCTTGTGATGTTTCCTCGAGCAATCTGGTTTTACCAATGCCAGGAGCACTGGCAATCACGGTCAGTGGATGATCTGTACGGTCCAGGCTGGTACGATTTTTCAAACGACTTGAAATGATGTCAATAAAATGGTTGATCTCTTTCGTCCTCCCTCGAAATGGAAGATCTCTGTTGGCCATCTGTAGATCAGAGTTGGTTAGCCCTTAGTTTGATACAACATGTTGAATCGATAGTTACCGTTGGGGCAGGATACGTGACTGTTGGATTCCTATTGGTTAACCATTGCAACACTGATGTCACATTGACGTCTATCGCTAAATTGATCAAGAGGACATGTTAATACCTTTAAAACTCCGCTCACTCTCACTTCTACTTACGAGCCTGGTAACCACCTTGTCCTTCTGCATCAGAGGCTTGAGTGTGTATGTTAGTATTGGTGAACTCGGAAAGTTTTGCTAATTGCTGAATGGCTTGTTGATTCATATAGGTTGACTAGAGTGATGTAGTGATATATAATATATGTACGGATAGTTATAGTTGTGTTTGTTGTTGTGAATAAAGATTGAATCCAGAAAACAAGAAATGAATATAAACTTGAGATTCAATGATTAAAGTTGTATTTATTATTTATTTATCGAACTTCTCCATCATGATCTCAAGTTTGAGCTTGATATTAGATCGATACTTTCTGATGTAAAATATTCCAACGATAAGCAATGCTAGACCAAAGACACCTACTACAACAGCAATTGTGATGATGACCCATGTTCGACTCTTCTTTTCACATTCTTGTTTGGCAGCAACCAACAACGAAAAGTCAGGGTCAATCAAACATTTCTGACATTGACTCAAATTGATTCCAATGGAGATGTCTGTTTCTGTGAATGTTCGATTGATGACTTCAACAAATGAATATGTTGGTTGTCCATCTGAAAGAGAAACATCATAGAATTTACCATAGAACGAGACACCATTCTTCACAATCTTGAGATAGTTCAATGAGTTATCGATTTGATTGCTTCCAATTGTGTTCTTTTCGAAACCACATTCATCATCATCTTCGAATTGTGTTGAAAATACAACTCTTAATGTGTTCAAGAGTGAATTGTATTTCCATCCTTCAATAGAAATTGAGAGTTTGATTGAATTTGGAGGGAGAATGTATGAAATACCTGCAAAACTGACATTCTTTGGTTGTGTTGAATATTCGATGATTGCTTCAATGATTTCAGATGATGAATGGTTCAATCTGTATTGTGTAATTGTTGATGTTGATGTTTTGGTTGTGTTAAAGTTCCAATTGTTGGTTGGAATTGATTTGAAAACCTCTCTATTCGAATCCAATTCTTGAACATACAACATGTTGAATGTGAATTCTTCTCCATTTGCCAAGAATGTTGGTGTTGGTGTTGTTGTATTTCCAATTTCACCACCATTATATATTCCTAGATTAAATATGAGATTAATAAATATTGTATCACTAGATATTAATTAATACATACTATTCTCACAATAGACACCATTGAATTCAGGATAGCACTGACAAAGACCGGTAGTTTCAGTCAAACAGATTCCGTTTCCGTTGCAAAGTGGTTTTGTTAATCCACAATTGATTATAGGTTTAGAAGGATCTTTAAAGATTTTATCGTTTAATATATATATAAATTAAGAATTTGGTTAAATTGTTCTTACCAATCTTTATTTTGGTTTGGAATGTGTATCCATCCACACTAACTTTTATAGGAACTATTCCGATTGGAAGTTGACCAGGTGCGATACATATAATAGTATCATTCTTTGGTGTACCGGAGAGTGGTAATAAAATACTATCATTGAGCCATACCTTTAAATTTTTTGGCCATAGTTTCCAAAATTACCTTTCACAGTTATGACGCCTCCTTCGTCAGTTAAGTTTGAAACTGAACCTATAAATGGATAACCTGTACAAAAAAAAGGTGAATAAATTAAATAGATGAACAGTAATAGTTTTAGGAGTTTACTCTTTGTATAATTAAAATAATGGGGGTTTAATCTAATGGATGTTATTAACTGCAATGGCATTATCTTTTCAACATCAAAAGTATGATTAAAATTGGCTGATATTATTGTATTAGATTGATTAAAGGCATAGGCATTCACATTGTCCAATAATAAAGTATTAATAGAAATCTGTTCAAAAGATCCAATAATTTTAAGATTCAAACCATATGGATATTGTAATGGTGTTATTGATCTAATATCATAGTTTATAACATCACTCCATGTGATAGTTATATTTTTAATACCAGTGTATGTATTGAAGCTTAAAATCTGAGTTCCACTCTTTGAACCTACATAAAATCTATGAAATTCTTGTTAGCATTGATTTACAAACTTTGTTTATCAAATAGATTTTTTTAGACTTACTTTATTTGTGAATTTGGTATTGATATTGCAGCATTGGTACCTGGCAAGTTGTCATATCCTAAATTCTCTCCTCTAAATAACAATATTAATAAATATAATATATAATGAAATAATTGTAGGTACTCTAAAATTAACGGAAATTCATAGGAATAAAATGTCTTTTTTACTGATACGACTAAAAGTAAATGTTAATGGTTGTTATTTACATTTTGGAGCTTGGATTGATCAATTCTTGACACTTACCACAATCAAAATCAAATGGAGGTTTTATTATTGTACTTGGAAGTAGGCTTTGGGTAATGTTCCAGTAGCAATACATACAGTTTGGAGCATAGTTTACACCAGTATTATATATTCTAAAACTATTTTTTGGGATTCTACAATAGGATTGTGGAATATCACCATACACATTGGGAAAGCTATTGATAGTGAATTGTAAAAATGTGATTGAATTGTAGTTTGGTAGTTTGGACTGGGTATCACCAATACTAAAGTAAAAAGACACAGGTTTTGTAGGATGTAAAGCCGATTCATCAGGAAAAGAAACATTACCAGTCAAATAATTTCGACTAAAACAATAAACGATTAGAAATTTGAATATTATTCAAATACAAGTTAAGAGTGTACATTACTTAATTTGAGTTAGATTTTTGTATATAAAAAGTTGACTATTCTTTTTTGTAATCAAAGATTCCAGTGGAAAACCTGTCAGATCTACTGGTGTAACAGTTTGATTTCCTATTTGTCTATTAAATAAAGTTAATACTTTGTATATTAACTGATTTAAATAATATATAGTTACAAAGATATTAAAGATTTGGCTTTGTTTAAATTTAATTCACAGAACTCATCATCATCTATTCCCAATATATTGAGTGTTGAGGAATCTATATTTAAGGTCATGGCTCTCTTAATTGTTTTAAGTTTTCTAGAATTATATTCCATGTTAGTATGTACCTCTTCTGGGTTGAATATTTAATGAGATCAAATTGTCTTACAAATATTCGATAGAGGGAAAGTTGGTGTCACTGAAAGTATATGAATTAAATAATTCATGATTTATAGTTCTGTAATTTATAAATTAATATTTGTTAGGTTTTGAAACATCTAAAAGCATTGATATGTATAATTACAAAGACTTTAAGGTGGAGTAAATTTCATTATCAGGAATATCAACAAGAATATTTGATTTTGCATGAATGGTAACTTCTTCCATGGGTGGATAAAATAATTTTTTCTCTACTTTGGTTGTAATATTAACATTGAAACAAAATCTAAGTAAGAATGATCAGTAAATCAACTATAGTAATAACTATCCATGAATGATAAATCTATATTTACATTCTAGTAAGGTTTATATTTAATGGAAAAAGAGGAACAATTCTAAGATCAACATTACTGATACTATGTTCAAATAAAACACGTTAGTTCCTATTGCTTCCATAAAGAGATATCAATGTCTTACTCTACGTTTTTTAATGCTGAATTTTCAGGAATATCCAATAGTTCTAATATACCTCCTACTTGGACTTTTTCAAAAACTCCACTAGGTGGAGTCAGTGTGAACTTAATTACTTTTTCCAAAATTAATTTCAGTATGACTGGAGGACTAACTCTGTTAGTTGCCTGATACTGATTAGAAATTGCTCTTTTATTAAATAAATTAATAAATTTGAAGGTGGTATGTTTAGGTATTTCCATACATACATTTCAGTTACATATTGTACTTGATTCCCTGTAGCATTTGTACATGTAAGTTTTGCTCTACTAAGTCCAGCAACAGAAGCACAATTTGTAGCATCAGGATTCCAATCAAGAGAATACTTTATTCAATTAAAGAATTAGGATTACTTTTTAGAGTATTGATATTTTTAAAAGTAGACATACTTGATTAATCAACCACTTTAATGATTCCAAATCTTTCTGATATAAAACCTGGGATTTGGTTGTATCTAAACTAAAGATAACAAATAAAATCAACAGAGATAATTTAGTGATGTTGATGAATAACATGATGGTATTAACGTAATGAAACAAAATCCGAATTAAATCCCTGATATTCCTGCAGGTTGACGACCGTGATGCAAACAATCAATCACCTTCCCAATTTTTAAAATCTAGATATTTCTTTGTTTTTTTTTTGCTAATTCCCTATTAACTGAAAAGGAAAACCACTAACTAGGTTACATGACAGATTCAAATCAGTGATTGGATTTATCTTTGATTTACTACTACTATTTCGCTGAAAGAACAAGTAATGTATTGCAATGAAACAAAACAAAATTAATGTTGTGTACAGGAATGATACAAAATGATTATGATTTTATGATTAGCTTGTTTGGATGCACCAGTTTGGATTTGAGGATTCTTTGTATGGCTGGCTTGATGATGAGATCCACGGGTTTGAGCAGTGTGGTACTCGTGAATCGGAAGTCAATCTTTGGCTCCTCCTGGAATGATAGCCAGTGTGGCTTGGCAGAGCCTTGGTGGAAGCCAAGGATGAGCACACCCTGAATTGACATATCACTGATGGTTGCCTCACCAGACAGACCCTTGTACTCGATTTGTATACGTATCTTGAGGTCTCTTGGAGTTAACTCAATAGCAAACTGTGCCTGGAAGCCATAGAGAATCGCTTGAAGTTGGATGATCGACTGGCGGCTGGTAAAAAGATCCGGAAAAAGCATCAGGAACTGTTATCTCTTTGATTGTAATCTTGGAGCTCTTGAGTGTTGTGTTTTGTAAAGAGTGGAGCAGCGAGTTGAGTGTGTACATTAGAGAAGTTATAGGTGAATTGGAGGTGAGTGGACCAGATGTTGATTCGGGTCTGGCTACAACAACACGTTTCTTCTTGGCGTGAGGCTCTGTTAGCTGGTAGATCAACATGGTTGGTTCGTCAATACTATTGTTGCCTTACTGTCGTCGACAACCATTCCACCAAGCTTGCTGATCATTTCGCTCACCTTGGGGTTACCAGACATGAGTAGCTGCAGGAAGTGCTGTGCTTCGTTTGAGAAATAAGTTGGTGGAGTTGCACGTGCTATTTTGTGGAGCGGTTGTATACACTGTTTCCTAAGAATGAGCTCGGTGTAACGCTTGTCGTCTTGTTCGTAGAAACGCTTCAACACATATATGATTGCGTGCTTTATCAAGTCACCATCGTCGTTGGCTGAGGAATAGGATTGATCCAGCACCTTAAAGTAGAACTCTAGTATATCTTTCATCTTTTTGTAGTTCTCCTCAACATTTCCAAATAGCAACGGGATCTTTTGCAGCAGAGTAATAATCTTTACAATGACCAACATAGTATACTTTAAAATGGAGGCTGACATAGGCTGTATTGAGAATCGCAACAAGACATCTAAAGCCATTTTGCTACAGAATTTATCTGGATATCAATCAATTAGTAGCCGGACATAAACCATTGTCTGCTAATCACTTACTAAAATTACAAAGATAATAGATAGTCTTCATCGTATGGAGGTGTAGAAGCGGATCATTTCTATTCTTGAGATGAGAAGTCAATAGCTGGATAATTCTATCCAAGCGGAATGATTCGCTCATTAAGATTTGTTCTGTTACATAAGATTGATTTCTTGAGTAGTATCTCAGTGTCTGTACAATAGTGATATGGAACTGGACTAAGAGCTGGTCGCTCTCACCAATATTCAACAATAGATCCAATATTCTTCCATCATAATCTAGTTATTCCCATTGATAGTTGGTATGTAAGTAATTGTTAAAGACAGATGTTTGTTGTAGGTACCTACTATATTTAAATCTGTTTGATAGTTTCTTTAGCAGAAGTTCCATGTACTCCCAGTTGTTGATGTCTGGATTGATATCTTGCGGTGTCAGAGATCGCTCAAACCAAGTATCAATGAGCTGGAATCTAAACAGATAGTTTCCTCCAATCCATGCACAATCATTGTTAAACATCGATATACAATTCATATCCTCGCCAAGATCTATTACTTCAAATACACCCTGACCTGAATTGGGTTCGTATACAGATATATGATGTCTATTGATCGCCCATACATATCCATTGAATATATTAAAAGATGTTATAGGATGTGTACAATCAAAGCTTCTCTTCTTTTTCAGCGTCTAAATGCAAAGGACATAGTCTTAGAGTCAGTAGAGTAAGAGCGAGTTGGTATTACCAGCCGTTTGACTTACATTAAGATTCCACAAAGAAACTACATTCGGCATCTGTGGTGCGAAGAAACCAGTGACAGAGCTGTCAGGAAGTGAACATATCCAGAGGGTGTTGGCAATGACCGACATAGCAGAGATCGATTGGTAACCAACCTCTAGAATCTGGCATATCTCACCGTCCCAAGGGCTCCAAACAATGATCTCCGAATAGGTAGTGGCAATCAATATCCTGTCGTCATACTTTATGATCCTGTAGAACTTTCTAATATCTTTGTTGTTGTGCTTTCTTCCATGATGTCCATGATGATGGTGGCTGTGTTGATTATGCTCTTTTTGTGACTGCTGTTGTTGCTGCTGTGTATCCATTATGCTCTGTATGTATGAGTTCAATGGGATGTCCTTGGCAGTTTGAGTATGGATATCGAGTACAGCAATCGATGTATAGTTGTCACTGTAGCCACAGTAGAGAAGAAGTGAGTCATTGATGTCTACCATGCTGTAGATTGGTGTGCGAGACTGGTGAGTAAAGAGAAGAGTAAAGTCGGTTTCATTCCATGCACATATTTTTGCGTCTATTGATGCACTGTAGACAGCAGATTGCGATGGAATGTAAACGAGTGATGTAATCGCATGTTGGTGATGTTTCCACTGAGAACCTTTCTTTAGTTTGTCAGAGCCGGCAGTCCATGTAACAATGTTACCATTGCTGTCACCAGTCCAAACCTTCTTTGGAGACACTGCAACCATTGCAGTGATGTGTCCAGAGCTGAAATTCTTTGCATAGTCAATGATGGAAGCGCCACAAAGACTGACTTTAGTGTGCTTTCCTGTCTTATCAACTGCTTTTGTAGATTGTACAATAGTCGAGTCAATACCAGCATTACCATGCTGTTGCTGCTGTTGCTGCTGTTTCAAAGGTGCAACAGCATTTACTACCATTTGTGTAATAGTTTGTTTAAGTGAGTTCTGCTGCGGCTGTGATCCAGATCCATCAACCATTACAAATCCAAAATCATCATTATTGTTACTAGTCACCTCTTTAGGTTTAGATGATGTTGGTGCTGAAGTAGATGTCGTTGTAGTTGTGGAAGTTGTTGTTGTCGATGATGTAGGCTGATTATTATTACTATTTGATAAAGTAGGAAGAGGTGCTGAAAGTACAGTAGTTTGTCGCTTATGATTAACTGATTTGCTTGATGTCGATGGAGATTGTGTTAGTGTCTCTCCAATGGAAGGTTTGCTCTTGCTAAAAGCTGACGATGCTGTTGTTGTTGTAGTTGTTGAAAGGTTAGCGGATGATGATGATAAAGTGATGAATGATGTAAGATTCAAAGTCCACTGACTCAAATCTGCCTCTGAGTTGGACGAAAGGTTGAAGGTACGATCTTTAGTGTGTATGTCTAGAGTCCATACTTGAGAGGAAGAGTTTGCAGGCTGGTGTTGTTGTATGGCCTGCATGTCAACTAAAGCAATTCTTCCGTAGAGTTTGGCATCGGGTTTGTCCGATTTAAGATAGCTCAAATACTGGCTATCAAGTACAAAGTACCTCTTCTTCCAACCTGGCGATTTGCCTGGAATCTTTGACTTTCCATCTTTCTTCAAGAGATATCCACTCTGAATAACTGTACTATCAATCTTAGGCGACGCATTAGGTGTGGTTGTAGTGGCTGATTTTTTTGATGAGGAGGACAACGACGACATATCCGACTACTTTCAATTCAGCCTTCTACTCTTCTCTTTATTTTGAGGTGTTTCTTTCAGATCGGAGTGTCAGTCCTCTTTCGAAATGTGGAGTTAATCAAATTAATTTTTGTCAAATTAAATTTGAATTTTAAATTTTTTAAAAGGTGCAATTGGAATATTCCGATCAAATCATTAATGATTCTAAGAACTCAAAATGAAAAGAAATGACACACTTTTGAAAGTGTTTGTTTCCAGATTAAAACAAGAAATGTAGAAATAATTAGTCTTGTGATGATTTTACTTATACTAGTTTATTATTGAAAAACTATTTATAATATCCATCCTTTATGAATTTGGCAATTGTATCTTTATGCTTGACTCTCCAAGCATTGAAATCCTCAGAATTAATAACGTTAGGCTGTCTTGGATTGGGATACTGTAATTGAGGTTAGATATTTGACGAAATGGTCGTGGCCCTCTGGACTATAAACCATACTTTCTGGTACCTGAAAAATAAATTAGTATAGAATTTAATTTGTTGAAAATGTCTAACATACTTTAAGTAATGATTGCATAATTGTATCAATTCTCCATTCTGTTATTGGATCTTTAATCTCTAGCAAGCAATTTAGAGATGGATATACAAATTGGAATACATTTGGACTGGATTTAAGGAGTATCTCCTTGATAATGTTGAAAAAGTGCGTTGATATTGATCGGTTGTTCCAAGAGAGGTGGCCAATCAGAAGCTTTACACTTTCACACCAACCATTCTCTTTGATCAACTTCAACAAGAAACTCTTTGATAGAATCGCTACCAATGTAGTCTCAGAAAGAATCAAGACTTGAGAACCAGTTGGAACACGGTAGATGGAATTTGATTGAACTTCCATTTCTGCAGAGTATACATGAACACGAGGACGTGTTCTATCTTGCTCTGTTGGGTAGTTGTTGATTTGAGAAGGTTGAATTGTGGTGTTGTTGTGAAGTTGACAACAACGAATAAGATAACAAAGGAACTCAATCATCTTATTGTTCTCATAGATTGGGTTATGGAAAGAGGTTGGAGCATTTGGATGTCCACCCAAGTGTGATGAACCAGATCCAATTGACTGTCCATACATGGCAGGTGTATAGTTCGAAGAGTTATTGATAATACCGGTTGAGCCACTAATTGAGTTGGGCATGTATGTTCCTATATAGTTTTCAATCAATTTGTTGATCATACCACGTTGAAGTATGTATTGCATTTCTTTTATGTTGATTGGGATGATATTCAATAGTAGAGTGAAGAGTTGTTGAATGGTTCGTCTTGGATAATCACGAATGCTCTTTACCATTGTAATCAAGGTGTTGTAGAAATTGGCCATTGTGTTGGACATGACCTCACGAGATTGGGGAGTGGCTGGATCGCTGGCTAAAGAATTGTTTCGCAACAAAATAGCAAATGTAATTATATCGACAAATGTCTGTCTTGTCTTCTCAAAGAAGCAGCCTAGTAACAATCCTTTCAAATGATTCTTATCTACAATGTAACGAATGAACCACTCAGTGCCTTGAATGCTCTCTCTCATCAATCTCTTCAAGTGGTATGCCCATACATCAAGCAGATTTCTTTCCTTTGAATGTGAATAAATATCTATAATGTATCTAGTTGTTAATTTTATGCTTGAGAGTAATGCCACTAAATAATAAAGGAAATTGTTAGGATTCTTTGGGAAATGTTTAAAAAAAAAAAAGCAAAGACTTACATTGATTTGTTGAAGAATGAATAACGTTTGATTTGGTTGGAAGAACTGGATCAAATGTTGGATCATGGTTGAGATTAACAATGTCCCATATGAAGGTACTGAAATCATTATCGAAAAGATATTTCTCCAACAGGAATGACCGATTCTCATTCCAGACAGTTTCAAGGACTTCCATCGGTATTTTAGCCTCTTTTGATGCTGGAGAAGTCGGCTTACAGTGTGAGTGTTGATCATTTGAGTTCTCGGATCTTGTGTAGAAAAGCATGTATGCATTTCCTGTCTTTGGTCGACGGACCATCACATGCTTCTGTTGCACTTTGTCAAACTCTTTGATATCATCGAAACCTCCGAAACAATCTTGTTCCAATCTACGGAAGTCATAAGGCAACACAAAGGTATCATTCAATTCAAACCAATTACCACTAGCATCTTTTACCAAAGTGATATAATGACCTGAATCAGCTGTTCCTTGGTGCAATACAATTCCATTCAAATCATATAGATGATTAATGACTGAAGATTTCTTAATTACTCCATTTGATCCTCCTTCTGATTTCTCGACAGCTTCTTTTGTATATGGGGCCATGTTGATCTGTTGAGGGAATTCACAGTAATCATTCAATTTAATATTTCGCATATTTTCCAACTATTTTGAAAGAATGTAAATAAATTTTGATCGTTAATAGCATATGTTTAGGAGTGATACCTACATCAAACTCAAATCTCTTTAAATGCAAAATTAAGGTATTTGGAAGCTTATCAATGAGACAACGTTTGGAAATTTCAACCTTGGAGTTACAAGAATCACATTTGTAGTCTTTGAGACTCTCCTCTTGCACAAAGAGATCTAATGATTCAAGAACAGATCGCTTATTCTTAACTTCAAGGGAGATAGAGAAGAATGGCTCTTCGCAATGTGATTTATGTGAACATTCTCTGGGGATGAACTGATTGGTAAACACACCACCAAATGCTTCATTAAGTATTCCTTTGTGCTCGGGCGAAATGTTCTTTAGTGCAATTTCCATCTTGTCGAGGAAGAGATGGAAGAATTCATAGGCATCCATTTGTACACCAAGATTGATAGGACTACCATCATAGTTAGTGATTGATTTGCAAAAAATTAATTGAATCGTAATATCTTTTTGAACTCTCTTGTAGGTAAATAAATAGCAGTTGTACCTGATTCAGAAGATTTGTTTGATGAATTTGCTCTGGAGTAGGTTGGATATTGGGTGGCATAACTTGTTGTGATTGATTTGGTGAAGCCGATCTTGATTGCTGTTGCAATGGAGATTGTTGTTGTGGAGAATCATTATTTGTTTGTTGATTTTGGTGTTGTTGAGTTGGTGATTGTTGTTGTGGAGAATCTGTTTGTTGTTGCTTTTGTTGTTGTTGAATTCGTTTAACAAGCTCATCATAGTTTGGAACATTAATATTTAGCAGGCTATATTTAAGTGAAGTTGAGTGGTAGAGTTGCTGTAGCAGAGAATTCATATAACATGTTGTACCCTGATTCTTTAATCCGACATAGTTGTAAATTGATTTCTCACGATCAATAGGTGAGTAATTCCAATCGGATGTTGGGTCGGTTCTGTCCATTTCCTCGTTGATTAGTCTTTCAATTAAGAAGAAATTGTTGTGATCGTTCTTTGCAAACTCCTTCATCAAACGATAACATGAGAGACGTGATTCTTTAGTCTTGCAAGTGGGGGTAGCTCCAGTCCGTGATCATTGGCAGTTGGAGTTTTAAATAGACATTGTTTGAACAAGAACAGCAACAGATCTTTCTCCTTGCAAATTATCTTTAGATGTGGACGTCTACGAACCAGATTTCTGATGATATTCAAAATTCCAACGAGAATATGATCCTTAGCTTGGTTGCTGCTTATTTCTCTTATTGGCATATTCATCAACTCTTTGATTAAATTGCTTAATAACGTCTTAACAAAGTCTTGTGATTCTAAATTGTCGTTTGGATGTAGATGTTGCTGATTTGTTTGTTGAACTATTTGTAATTCACCTTTGTCATCAAGCATTAGACTGTCATGTTGCTGCTTTGGCGAAGGGGCAGGTGAATTGTTCGGATATCCAATGTTGATAAGCTCCGACAACAAACAAAAGAATTGTTCAGCTGTCTGGTAATATCTATTGATATCTGGAAGGAATGACAAAAGACGTGAGAGGAAGAAAAGCGATCTTTCAATTCTAACTTCTTGTGTCTGGTCGAGTGTTGCCAATGTAAGAACTAAACGGGTGGCTTTGAGTTGAATGTTATGATAGCGACATTCAAGCAATAGTGACTTTAGCCAAACCGTCCACTCAGTGCTTTTGTTCGTTTGTACCATTTCAAATTCTTCTCTTGGATCATTTTTTAGAATCAGCTGTAGTATTTCCATACCATAGTAATACATTGAGTTGAAGTCATTGATGATAGACTCGTTTGTGCTACCATTCAATAAAACCTGTAGGTCACCAACCGTCGACAACAACTGGAATAACTTTATGATAAAATGTGGTGATTCAAACATTGGAGCTGCTTCTCTTCTAAATATATATAATGGTGGCGCTGAAGTTGACATTTCATTTGTATTTACTAATTTTACAGTTAGTATATGAAGCAGCGAATTATAAACAAATTACCTACTCAATGACAAAATGAATAAATTCTTTAACAATAAATTGTAGAGTTTTAGATGTCCACGATCTGCAACAATATCAATATCCTTTAGCATTTGGGTCAGATATATGACTGCACCTTTGTTGATGAACCTATTCTTTAGCTCTTCAAGTGAACCATTCGGATCAGATGATTTAGTACCATTTGTAGTTGGTTGGGTAGGTTCTAATGATCCATCTAAAATTGCATCCAAAGCCTTCAAAATAATAAATCGATTTGTAAATTGAATTATTTGGTATTAATGTTTCTACAATTGATTAAAACAAGTTAATATATAATACTAGTAATTTTAGTATGATCACCATACCTTTAAAATTCTTGATATCATTTACAACTTTGGAGTTCATTGGTAATTCAGATACTACATTCCAAGCACCTTCTGCAATATCGTTATCAAAATCCAAAAGATTGAATATTTGATCAAAATACTGTGGTTTAGATATGAGAATTGCAAGTGAGTTCTCAATTTTGCCTCTGCCTGCTATCACCTTTGACTTGGTTTCTTGTACTTTTCGAAGCTGTAGATCACCAGTAAGACCGAATCCACCAAGTTGATGTTGAAGTGACTCCAGCACCATTGAGACAATAGGTGTATCATCTAGTACCTCCACATAGTCATCTTCATCTTCATCTATGTATTCACTGTCTTTTGACTCACTACTCTTTCCTTTATCACTTCTACTTTTTGATTTCTTCTCTTTCTTAGATGATGTAGATGCTGTGGTTATGTCTTCCTTTCCATTTGAACTATTTGATGAAGCTACTGTGGTTGTAGTTGTAGTTGATTGATGAACATTATTTAAAGTAGATGGAGTAGATGAAGAGATCGTTGATGATGAATTTCTTTTAACCAACAATGTATATTGTTGAGCTCCACTCGAATCGAATATCTTTAACTCATCCATACATTTATCGTCATCCTTCAACTCTTTGTCACCTAAGTAGATTTTGAGAGATCTAACAGCTGGTCGAGGATTTCCATAGAATGCTGCAACTTTTCGTTTGAACATACGGAGTGTATCAGTTCCAGTGATATCTGTGATGGCATACGAGTCTCCACGATCCAACTTTACAAGATAAGCATACTGTTTTTCTGGATTGATGGAGCTGATGGAATGCTTATTGAGAACTTCTTCTTTAAGCTGCTTGTTGCTCTCAGTATTTGCAAATGTCTTGATCATACACAAGGCACGACAAATTCTATTGATAGAAGTGTGTGACACTGAATGGTTGTCCTTGTTATTGAGTGACTTGACAATGTGGTCCATACACACACGTAAATATTCATCTTTAAACTTGTTGCTTCCTTTTTCACTACCACTTTGATATAGTGTGTTGAGTGTATTAATTGCTTGGTCACTGACCTCCAGGTTGAGAGATCCGAGAGCTGCAGACCAAAGTTGTTGAATACCAAGTAGATCTAGTGAAACTAAATAAAAATCTGAAGGTGTTGTACTGTCTCCGCTGTTTTGGTAGGGATAACCATTTGCTGATTGGAATGATGGTGAGGTTGCTGGTGAAAGAGATGGTGAGTGAGATGGGTGCATTGGTTGTGAAGATTGCTGATTTGATTGTTGATTTTGTGGTGCTGGCTTTTTGTTTATTGCCAGGGAGTCCAACTGATTTGAAAAAAGATCACCGTTGAAAATAGAATTGGTAACCTTTTTGATCTTTTCCAGCACGCTCATTGACATAGAGGAAATATCTCTCAAATACAGAGTATGAACTCAGACCCATGATTGACCAATCGAGATTTGCCATCTTGTCCAGGAAGAGATAACGGACGACCTGTTCCGGAAATGCAATTCTCTCTTTTCCTTGGATCTTTGTGTTCTTCAACCAAATGAAGCAAGCTTCCTTCTCTTCTGGAGTAATCGCTCCTGTGACAAATGCCTCCCAAAGAATATCAAGTTGTTGAATATTCAACATGATTGACGATTGAGAGAGGATATACTCTAGAAACTCGAATCTTGCTTGTACTTGAGATAGATGTTGGAAACTGCCATACAATATATTGTGATTGACTCCCTCAAGCGAAGAGAATGACAAGGTCGATGAGCGGTGTGAAATTATTTTTTAAAGTTTGCCATTTCCTTGAAGAATAAATCGAACAACTTATACTTGTTTTCCAAAGACTCGATGGTAGCCCGCTGCTTCTTCACGAATAGCTCTACAATATTGACGATAACAGATAGTGATTGATATACCGATTGGAAGGATTTTATATTCTCAATAGCTAGCTCAATGTATGTGAGTCGCAAAGATGAACATTCCTGTAGTCGGAGGAGTGATACTAAAAATGTCTTGGAGCGATTGATCAATGATTGAGAAACATTGTCTGCTACATTTTTGTTCACGATCCTGTAATAATTTCCAAAACAAATCTAGACCATATGACTTTTTGGACGATCCTACATTCTCTGGGTGCTGAATAGCAATCATTGATAAATTATAAATAAACTGCAACAAATCATTGTCAAACTCAACCGGCTTGAAACTAGAAATGGACTTGTTAAAGTATTCGTAGAAATAATCCAATTGTTTCAAATGCAAATATCCAATCAACTCCAACAATGCATTATAAATAGTACTTCTAACTGACTCATGTTTACCCTTTGTTATTGATAATATTTGAGGTTAATTTCCTTATGTATGATCATTATGAATTTAATGATTTAAGTTTTGTTACTTACAAATTGAAGAATTCCATAATAAACTCAAGCTGATGATTCTCTAATTTGCCAATTGACAAAGGAAAATCATAACTGGCAATCCATGTCGAATAATATCTGGTTGATCTGAAATCTTACAAAATGACTCAACGATCTTCGTGCTTTAATATCCAACTCAAAAGTAGTTGTTGGTCAACTGCTGGAGCATTACTATTACCTCCGTTGTTACCATTATTCGAGCTTCCATTACCTGCATTAGCTGAACCATTGCCGTTGCTGCCACTTGTATTTGAATTGGTGCCATTTGCGTTTGAAACTGGTACTGCTATTAGATGATCCATTTCCACTTATATACGAGTTATTGCTATTACCACCATTTACAGAACTCGTATTTGACTCTTTAGTTTTTGGCTTTTGCTTGTTCTTTAGGAAACCACCAAAACCGCTAAATCCAGTTGCCTTCAACTGCTCGTTATTTATATATTTGGCAGACTTTTTGATGAATCGGAGTCCACGCAGTTTTCGTTCGAGATTGGAGCTCTGGAAGTAACGCAGCGATCGATTTAGGTCAAACTCTTGGAAGATTCTGGTGATTTCTGCAGAAGTCAAAAGCAAAACCAAGTAAGCTTTGAATCGATGAAATGATATCTCTGAATGCATCTTTGTCGGTACCAGACAGGTCATCGAATTGAATATCTAATAGGTGAGTCAACACTATATCTTTCAGCTTTGGAATGTACTGACTGTAGAATCCAGGGTTGAGATACTCTCTCAAATATATAAAACACTTTAGAATTGACTTCAGCTTCGACACTGAAAATGATCTTGACAAAAGGTGATCGTAAAACACCTGAAAGAAATTAACCTTATCCAAAATCATTAAGTTTTGATAATAAAATACAGATGTCAATGCGTCTTGTTTCTAGAAATTAAATGTTATCATCAAAGTTAGAATGTTTGTACCAACTAGTTTTATAATATAAACTATAACATACTTTAAAATAAATCGACTCTTTTGTGATCAATGTAGATTGATCTAATTCGAACTTGATGGATGAATAGAATGTATGTGATGGATTAAAAATTCGAGCAAATCCAATCCACAAATCAGGTAGAATCCAATTGAATACAATGGACAATTGAATGAATACAGGTATGAAAGAAATAACTACATGTTGTTTAAGCTCTTGTGTAAATCTAATTGATTACGTTAGTTAATATGTTAAGAATCTATAATTGATATTACTATCCTTCTTCTCTGTTTCTACTCCCACTTCACTAACTCTAACTGTGTATTGATTCTTACATCTTTAAATTGAATACAGCATATATATATCTAGGTATCCAAACTAAGAGTTGAGTTGATGATTCTACGGATACATGATTAGAGTTGATCGCTGATAGATGCTCAATCAAGGTTTGCAACGCCCGTAACGGTGCGTTTTCGTTTCTAATAGCCATAGATTCTATATCTCTCAAGAATCTACTATAGTCAAGCGTTGGAAGTGAACCACTTGATTGAGATGAAATTGAGGATGAATTGCCATTGTTGATATTTGGAGATGGTGGTGCAGATGAAGCACTGCTATTATCACTACTTTGATTTCCATTTCCATTGCTATTGTTATTTGTGACGCCATTGCAGCTAGGCGAGGTTGGTATTAATGGAGGAGTTAGAATGGAAGGGGTGGACAATGACTGAAGCGGTTGCTGTTGTAATGCACTAACAGAACCAATCTGTAAATCATTCAATAAAGATGAGGTGGAAGAGGAGGATGACAACGCTGGTGATACATCTCCACCACATTCATTATTTCTACTCTCATTACTATTGTTATTATTACCTGTATCCTCAATAGATAAAATCTTTATAGATGGTGGTGTATTTGTATCCATAATTAATTTTCTATCTATCTCTATCGACCCTGCAAACCAGTCCAAGCTAACTTTGTTTCTTTATCTTAATCTCTCTATATATGTATTTTATCTTTAAACTATAAATTTATCTAACTCTCTCTATCTATATCTACAAATATTATTGCTACTAATACACTCACTATACTACTCTAGTATAATAATTAAACAATTACAATTATTACAATGGATTTAAAGAGATACTTAAATTAATAATATCATCTGTTAAAGTAATAAATTAATAATAATATGTTTAAGTTAAGTTTAGCTTTAGGTTGGTTGTTTGGTTGTTTGGTTTTTAAATTTGAATCAAATATCCGATTGTCAATTCAATTCAATTTAATTCAATGCTTTGCTTTGCTTTGCAATTACAACTCTGCTCTACTTTGCTGCGCTATTATTTTCTACTATATTATATATTAAATATTAATATTAAAATTTGAATGATTAATTATAATGTTATAGTTGAATGTTATTGCGATAGTGATAATTGTAGTAATGTATTGGTGTGGTGTGAGTGTGGGTGTTAGAGTTAAAGTAGTGGTTTAGTGTTATGTTGTGCAGTATTTTTTATGTTTAATATATAAATTTAAGTATAAATGATTTATGTAAGTATTAACTTCTATATTAATAATGGTGGTTGGATGCTTTCTTTTTTCTTTGTATTGCTAAGAATGTTCAAATTTAAATTTGCTTATTTATGTTATTGTATGTTTTGTATGAATTTGAGTGTTTTATTATGGTTGTTGTTGCTGTTATTGTTATTGTTGTTGTTGAATTTATTTAGTGATTTATATATATATGTTTTGACTTTATTTGTTATTAATAATAATATTACTAATTACCTATATATTTTATTATTTAATTAATAATCTTAAAAAAAAGAAATAAACATTTAAAAAAAAGTTAAACCTTTGAAAATAGACCATTACAATACAGTAATAAAATAATGATTTATTGAATTGATTGGTTTTTCAATTTTTTTTTTTGGTTTTGATTTATTTTTAGCTCCTATTAAATTTAATCTGAAAATCATTCAAGAGCTTGCATTACTCTGATCCATTTTTTTAGATTTTCAAGATTATATGATAGTATCTAACCAATCTTCTAGGGATTGATTGGTATTACTATTATTATTGTCTGATTTCTGTTGTTGTTGTACATTGTTGTCGTCTACTTGCTCGTCTTCCTCTTGCTCGTCTTCCTCTTCCACTTCTTCTTCGTTCTCATCTTGATCTTCCACCTCTTGTTTTTCTCTGTCTTTTTTTGTTGAAATATTAGATTTAAGTGATGACATTGAAATTATAACATCTTCATAGTCGTTGTCGACAGTCTGTGATGACGATGACGATGATGACTGTTGTTGTTGCTGCTGTTGGTGTTTGATGTTTTTATTTGATTTTCTTGATAATGATACAACAGGATGCATAGGTTTCTCTATTTCTACACCATTCTGTTTCATTTGTATTGATGATTGTTATAAGTTATGTTAGTCATCGTGCAACTTGAAATCAATCAACTTTGTGATTGCCAATGAAAAGTGGTATCAATAGTAGTACATACAAAATATTTACTATCTATATCTAATCTGTCGGAAATGGAGTACGAGAGTAAAAGTCTTTCTATTTCAGTCAGGTTAATTTCGCTCTGCCGAAGCATCATTTGCTGTATTTCTTTCTGTTTCTTATCGAGTGCTTCACTCATTTCCTTTAAAGCATCGAAATTATCTTCATACTTTGGTATAAAGTCAACTAATATTAATTGATACTGTTAGTCCTAGAGTCATTCATTTTTAAGTGATATACCACAATAATGTTGGTGAACCTACATGTTGAATCCAATAGTTCTTGCATATCTACATGGTTGTTTGATTTATCGTAAAGATCATTGAGCTCGTCTACTGATTTTGCGGGCTGTTTGATCAGCAGTCTCTTACTATACTTTGATCGACCACCTCTGCTTTTATCGCCATCTTGACTATCATCGTCGTCGCTATCGCCCTCCTCTGACTTGTTATACTCTGGATCTTGTTCACGTTCACTCTCTAGTTGTTTCTTCCTTCTAATCTCATCTGCTTTTTGTTTTTTATATTTATGCGACGATGTATTCTTATCCTGATGCTTCGAAGCCTTGTGCAGCGATCGAGCTGTCGCCTTTGAGTTGATGGGTTCTTCCGACATCTTTACTCTTATCTATCTCTTGTTTTGATTAATATATATATGTGTATATGTATGTATATTATATCTTTTTTATCACAAATCAAACAACAAGTGGAGTTTGATGATTTTTCATGACAACTAAAAGATCGATCCACACACAAATCTAATTTAATTTTCACACTTGATTCATTCAATTGAGTTACTGACTTTGTACGGCAGTGTGTTGCAACACGACAAATCATCAGGGTGTGGTTGTATAGATCTATAGATAAAACAGGAGATGGATTATAACAATGACAAGAATATAGTATTTGTCACTGGTGGAAGTGGATTTGTTGGAAGTAATTTAATAAAGAGATTGGTTGTAAATGGATACCCTATGATTAGAGCTATGAGTAGATCGAATCAGTCAGATGAGTTCATTCGAGAATGTGGTGGACAGCCGATCCGATGTTCACTGTCAGATGAAAGATCCCTCGAAAATGCGTTGGCAGGATGCAAAATAGTGATACATTGTGCAGCTAAACTTGAAACCAATGCCAATACTATCGATGAGCTCTTCGAAGACAATGTTAATGCAACTGGAACATTATATAGTGTAAGTTAACTGCCTGACTGTATTGCTGGTCCCGCACATAGGCTGCTCTGTTGTTTTCATTGGCACGGTAACTAATGTATTGGTTTGTAATGTAGGTCGCAGAAAGACAGGGCGTTGAGCGATTTATATTTATCAGTACCATGGGTGTCATTATGAGTGGCAAGAATATCAATGGCGCAGATGAGGATCAGGTGATACCCCCTCTCGATGAGTTGGGATGGTACAACAAGTCAAAGGTCTTGGCCGAGCAGTGTGTGCTTCGTGGTGGCATTGGCAAGAGGATAAAGACAACTACCGTCGTAAGACTGCCGCTTGTGTGGGGAAAGGGCGACAATGTGTTGACACAGCTCGTCAAGATGGCGAAGCATCTGCAGTGGTTCTGGATAGGTGGTGGCGCCAATCGCATATCAATCGTTCACTCTGAGAATGCAGCATATGGAATACAGTGTGTCATGGAGCGTGGCAAGAATGGCGAAATCTATCATCTCACCGACGGCCAGCCCGTCCAATTCAGACAGTTCTTTACCGAAAGATTCAGACGCTGTGGCGTCTCCTCATGGAAATTGCACATGTCTATTCCCATTTGGTTTGCCTGGATTATTGTGGCGGCGATGTCGCTGGTGTGGCGACTTTTCCGCCTTCGAGGACTGCCTCTACTCACCAAGACCGGTCTAATTTACGCATCATCTGATTTTGTAGTGAGCGACAGCAAAGCCAGAGAAACGATTGGCTACTCTAATGTTATATCATATCAAGATGGAATGAAAGAGCTACTAGACTAAGATGAATAAATTATTGTAATATTATATTTATTTGGCAGCGCTGCTCTAAAGTTAGATGTATTGCTGCCAATCGAGAATTTCGAGCTTTGGTAGCTTTGACTTGGTTAGTGCCCTATAGTTTTGGATCTCTTCGTTCGTTCTATTCAATGGTGTCGATGGGTTCGATGACAAGAGCAGTTTCTTCAAATTAGGTGTATTTGTTGCAAGTAGCTCCAAGGTCACATCAAGATGGGCAATCTGATTAGCAAATAAAAACAATGATTCTAATCTAAGCAGCTGAGGTATAGTCTCTACACTCGTTAAAATATTATTTGATAATGATAACTAGAAGTAATATATATTAATATACATTTCAAGTTTAATATTAATATTCTTTGTTTTATTCATAATCAAAGTGATAATGAATGATGATACCTACTATTGTAATTGACTATTGTATCTCAGATTAGAGCATTCCTTTATTTTGTTAGCTCTAAGATCTAATACTTTTAGATTGACTAATTGATCAATGTTTTCAATCTATGATTCCAAGTAATGTTAAACGTTAGTTAGGATAGACAATATCAATGACCTTTTAAGTTTTAAAGCTTACAGCTATTATATTATTCTTTGACAGATATAGTTTTTTCAAGTGATAACAACGAGTTGATCTCTAATGGTATCTCTTTTAATTCATTGTTTATCATATATAACTCTGTTATGTGTTTGAAATAGAAGGAGATCGAATCCTTTTTCGATTCTAGTTATAAAGTTACCAGATAAATCTAATATCTTAAATACATTTAATTGTTAATACTATAGTATTACTATTATTATTAATTATTACTATTATAATACAAACATGATAGTTTATTAAAGTTTCTTTTTCATTCTTGATTATATTACTAGAATTCTCTAAGATCTCTTTAGAAATATGATCTTCTTTAATATTATTTACAAGTTCAAATCTACCTGGGATCTTTGATTATGATTCATTATAAATTACATTATATTAATAAACATTAAATCTGTTGATGACTTATCTGGTTAACAAACCAACTAACTCCATCTACTACCTACAAGGATGTTCATCTCGATGAAACGATTGACTTTCATAAAATAGGAGTCGACTTGTTTTACATCTGCAATTGATCAATATTATATTATATTTATTTTTCATGGTTTAAAAGCTATTGTCAGATCAAATATCGAGTTGAGGTTCTTGTGCTTCTTTGTGAATTTTATAGATAACAGGTATTTGGTTTTCATTTATGTTTATAACATCTTTGGTGAAGCCAAGTTCTTGAATGTATTGTAAAGAATCTATTGACTTGGAGGGCATTAGACTTCTAAGATATGGCATAATAGGATTCAGTTTTTCTTGGGAAGTAATTTCAGATTTGATATTCTCATATATCACAGCAGATCCGGAGCTAGAGAGATTATCTACCATGTTTAACATTTTAGTTATTCCATCTCTCTCAATATAGGGTATAAGTCCTTCAAGGATCCAGCATGTTCTTTTGTTGGTGATGTATCCAGTATGAAGTAATTGTTTTGACCATTCACAAGTTTGAGTTAAATCAGACCAGATATGGATGTTCTTAGCTTTTGATATCTTTGGAATATCATCAATATCATCAAGAATATACTTCTTATAAATCAAGACATCTTTGAAATCCACTTCCCAAATGGTGGTGTTTTCTTTGAATGGTAAACGATATGCTCTTGAATCAAGACCTGCTCCTAATATCACAAACTGATCAAAAACCATCGGTGATCCTTTCTTTAATGAAATCATCAATGTATTTTGTTCTGAAAAGTAGATGTTGAATGAGACCAGCAGATGTAAGAAGGGTCCATTTCATCATTGGTGATTGTGAATGTAAAACATATTTCTTTAAATCTTCAAATGAAAGATTTGTAGGAAATCCAATTTTAGAAAGAATCATCTCTCTGTACATTTCATCTTCAAAAAGATCCAGTTTGACATTCATTAAGTTTATCCATTGAATTTGAAACAATTAAAGGACATTCATCAGAATTACAGAAATAATATGAATACCTTCAAATTTAAGATTAGTATTGTATACAAAAGATTTGATAACAAATTATTGTTAATAAATTAACTTACGGATCATAAGTTAAGATATCTTTAAATTCATCCAAAAGATTAGGAAGAGAAGGTTGATGGTATCTTCTAAATGGTTCAACTAATTTAGTAGATTCCTCATCAGAGGTTGGATCATTTAGAACTTTTCCAACAAAAGCATTGGTAATGAATAATCTGGATGAGCAAACAAAAAGAGATGAACTTGGAACCTGAATTTTTTCCATGAGACAGACAAGAAATCCTAAATAGAAAATAATATGTTTAATAAATTTATATAATATGGGAATATTAAAAATAAATTTAGATATTAATAATAATATTACTTTGATCACATCTAATTTCAATCTATGATATTTCAAAAATATTTAATACATATATATGGGTGAAAAAGTATTGTTAACACAAATTTCTTGATAAATGTAGAAATAAAAGAGTGCTCCACTACATAGAATGGGAGGGTGTTAATTCTTGTTAGAATTATCTAAATATAAATTAGTTGGTTTGTGATTTTTTTGATGATCAATTAAGTAACTTCATTTATTTCCTTTTTGGTGGTGAATCTCATGATCTTCACTGTGAATATTTTTCAATAGTATCGATTGAAGAGTTAGATACCGTGCTACAACAACATGAACAAGAACCGAAAGTTAAAGTCATCCCCAGAGGTAATATGATTTATTTTTATTGGAGTTGAAAAATTGAAGTATCACCATAACGAGAGTGTAGTTGAAAATCTTCCACTAATGATACAATAAAATCAGTTATTTTGATTTGTTTAAGTCTTTTGATGAACAAAACTATAACTTCTAAATTATTAAATATTTGTTATCTTAGATTTCTTGGTCAGCTGAACAATAAAGGAAATTAGTGATTCAGTAGTAGTAAACTTGAATGATTTAATTTCCAACTTACCACTCTTTTGAGATGAGAGTTTAATTTCCATCGGATTGTTTGAAAAACATATAGACCCACGTTTTTTGTCAAACGAAAGGAATAGTATTGCAGCCTTTTTTTTTATCAACTTCTGTCATTACCATCAAATTAAATATGTGGTTTTCGTCAATGACTTTGGAATCACTCATTTTAGATGGATCGCTATCTATTACATAGAAAAGATAAGGTTGTTTGGAATATGTGACATCTGCATTTGGCTTGGCAGTTACAGTATGAAGTAGAAACAAACTGTAGTCCTGAGGAATCACGTCTTCTGTATTCTTCGATGATTTGAGAGATGAATTCTGGATTCAAGCTATCTGTATGCACTAGGTTATTGATAAAATCATCTCCCTCTGCTCCCATTGCAATTCTCTGGGTTTCATTTTCAATAGCTTGTTTAAACCATTTTATATCTAACACTTCAAACTTATGCTTCAAGTTGCATATGTACTTAGATATATCATGGTAAGTGGCTCCTTGTGATAGAGAAGGTCTTATCCTGTTTAGAGTTACCAAGTATCTATAGTATTGGTCAGCCCACATCTCATTTTCTGGCATGTAGTCTTCCAACAAAGTTTGGTAATGATAATTTCTTATGAATGACATTACTATTGGATAAACCTAATAGTAATAAAAGAATATATTAGTTTAATGACATTATGTAATAATTATAAAGATATTACTAATTTTCCTTCTTTTTCCGAAGTATTCAGGAAATGAATAAGATTTCCTTGAATTATTTTTTCGTTGACTCTATGATGGCGAAAATTCTTTTTGAAGAGAACAAGTGGCAAATATATTTTTCCTACTTTTTTAAACCAATTATGATAATCCTCCAAAATGGGAAGGAATTGATCTGGCAAAGTAGGAGGAGCTGTTTTTCCTAAGCATTGAAGGTATTTAGGTTTAATCTTCGTTAAGATCATTTTCTCAAATGTCTTATCGGACTTTGACTTGATCAAATCAACTCCGCTTATGGCATTGAAGCATGAGATTTTGTGTAATACTTTCAATGTCTCAATTTTATCTTCATCTGGTGCAGGGGTACCAATACCATAGAAATCTGGTGCAAGTGTTCCATCATTTTACAAATTAAAATTTGGTCGAGTTTAAATTTAAATAAATCCAAAGAATAAAAAGAAATAAACAATACAAATAAAATAGAAATGGTAAATGTATATAATAATATTTGCTATGTATATGAAATTATGAAATGGAAAAATAAGAATGTGCAAATAATAATAATATTATTAAACTATAAAGTTTATCTATTTAATTCGAAATAAAATAAATACAAATTAAAATTTAGTTACCAAAAAGTGATTGTATTGGGTGATTGTATTGGGTGATTGAGTGAGTGAGTGCAAAATCCCAATTAGGAAGGATGTACACTAAAACTGGTTCAAAGAAGTAGATCAACTATTCCATTGTTGAATTTAACTTATCCTAAAATGAGGAAGGGAAAGGACCTAAAAAATTAAATTATTAGCTCTGAGTTTGCTGGAGACATTTCTCAAAGATAAATGAACTACAAAAATAAAAAAAACAAAAGGGGGATGGTAGGTCTAAATTTAAAAAGTGGTTGTTCAACTGAATATGATTTTGGCGCAATTTCGAAAATGATCAAACTTTATACACAAGAATGATGGAAGTATAGTATCTTATCTTATTTGTGATAATTAAATCAATATATATAGCCAGTAATTGGTAATAAAATCAAATAAGAAGTGAATAGAACAAAGAGAAGAAATGTCATTCAATAATAGTAGTATCAATTTCAATTCACAAGTCAATCAACATATGAGATCGACATACTATCAGTCAACCATTGGAAATCAACAGCCTTTCACTGCGTCCCTTTTAAATAGTACAACTACAACCAATCCGATCCATAGTAATAACAACAACAATTATGACAGTATGATTGCTTCACAGATGGGCAAGTCTCAGAAACCAATGCAACAACAACAACAACAACCTGATATACCTGAATCCTATCTGGAGAGTGTCATCAATGAAATGAAGAGAATAGAGGATTGTGTCGACCAATGGAAATCAGAGCACCTCGACACCCTCAGAAAGAACAAGATCGCTCACTTTACAACAACCACCAAGCTCAGAGAGACAATTGATGATCTTAACAATGAAGAACTATTCTTTAAACAAGCCGACGAACATTCGAAACAAAGTATGACTTTTTAAGACAAAGATCGATCTTGTGACCCTAAAGAGTTGGTATACTAATTAATTTTAGTTATCGAGAGACAGCGCGCAGATATACAATCATTTATCGATCAAATCAATGAGTTGAAGGAGCGACAAGATATGTTGCCACCCACAGTCCAGCACTTGACTGGATTGCTACGCGATGAACAGCGAGAAGTACACGAGACACAGCAATCGACAAACCAAACAGAGTCGGACAACAACAAACAGCTGTATTTCATAAACAAGAATTTATCGTATTTTAGAGAGTTTCTGGGTTTGGATATAAAAGGTTTCACATGGTATGATTATTAAAACAATTGTATACACTATTATAATTACCGATCGGATACATGACTGACCACTTGATTACAATTTGAATAGATGGTATTGAATTTAATTTTAAACTAATAGATAGAACACAGTCCGATAGAGTATTTTCAGTCAAGATTGATTGTGAAGGCAATACCTATAGGCTGGTGAGATGTGAACCTTCAATCCCAACTATCAACAGTCTAATAGATACACTCAATGAACAGAACCACTTGTCTGCTTTTATTAAATCTATTCGAACTTCCTTTGTAAATTTATATAGCAACAGCAACCAAAAACAACCACCATAACAGCAACAATAGTAGTATGGAGTCATAAAGCAAGAAACAGGCACAACAACAACACTCCAATTTTATTTCTTATAAAATAAATTTGAAAACTATTGTATTATTTGAACTATACTACTACTACTACTTCTACTACAACTATACATACCATCAATCTTCTATCAATCTATTTAACAGTACAAATACGATGTTAGGGGTCTGGTGAGTCATACAAATGAATCAGACACTTTTACCAAAAGTGATTCACCAAGCTCACTTCACTTTGACCCGATTTCTCTCATTTTATTTTAATTTAAATTTTGAGTCAAACCTTTTTTTTATAAAACCGACATGCTAGCAGATTGAAATGGTCGTTCTTATTTGCATTGATTTCTTTATTAATATTAATAAATAATAACTAGCAATTCAATACAATACAATATAATTCTATGAGTTAGCTAAATATTATACTATTATAATAATATTCAAAGATGTCAATGAAGAATAAACTCATCACTGTTCAACATAATGTCATCGATAGAAAGACAAATAAAGTTATAGAATCAAATTCAAAAGATGAAAAGAAACTAAAGCAAAAACAACAACTACAACAACAACCACAACAACAGCAGCAACAAGAACAACAGAGTAATAGTACAGATATTAGCAGTAATGGTGGTGTTTTTTCATATTTTAGTAGTATATATAGTAGTGTAAACGATTGGTTGTATTTAAAGAATTTCAGCTTGTTTAGCTCTATTCTACAATGTGGTGTTATTCCTAGACATATTGGAGTTATCATGGATGGCAATAGACGTTTTGCACGTAAGCAGCATATAGACACTTCCGAGGGTCACAAGCTTGGTTTTACAAAGATGTTGGATTTGTGTCAGTGGGGGTTGGCATTGGGTGTACAGATTATCAGTGTGTATGCATTCTCCATTGAGAACTTTAAGAGACCACAGCACGAAGTCAACTACCTGATGGAATTGGCCAACCAGAAATTTGGCGAAGTAATTTCACGTTCACACAAACTACAGAAACTAGGTGTTAGAATCAGAATCGTCGGAGACATCTCCCACATTCCCGAGAAAACGAAAATCATTTTAGCAAAAGCTGTCAAAGCAACAGAGTCAAATACAAAGTAGGTAGCACCCATATCACATATATTAGATAATAGTTATTCTAATCTACTTATGAATTTCTAGGGCATTATTAAATATTTGTATGTCATATACTTCACATGAAGAGATGATACATTCAATTGAAAACTCTTTCCAAAGGCGTGGAAGACAATGTTATTAAAACAGAGTAAGTAACTTTGTTCCAGATGATTCATCGAACGATTACATCAAAGGAAGGACTTGCTAACATTGCATTACACAGGGATATAGATCAGAATTTATTTGAAAAATGTTTATATATTGAAGAGGATTTAGATATTTTAGTAAGAACATCTGGAGAGTATCGTCTCAGTGATTTCATGTTGTGGCAATCATGTTTTAGTAGTAGCAATTTCCTAAATGTATTATGGCCAGATTTCTCTTGTTTCCATTTCTTTTACATCATATTTTTATACCAATTCAATTACAAATTGGTGAAGGAAAGACAAAGGCAGAGAATTACAGCTTCAACCATTGACAGCAGTTGTATCATTAACAATAATCAAAACAACAACAGTAGTATCAACCAAAATTGCCACAATCACAACAGAGAACCAACTCAGCAACATCAAATACAACAACAAAAAGACCTCCTACAGCTGCAGCAAGAGCAGTTGAACTCATCCGATAGAATAAGAGATTTTATTGACCTGATAAGAAAGAAAGAGAGTGATATGTTTGAAGAATTATCATTGAAGGAAACACCAACATCGTAAACTACACCGTCGCGACAGACAGTCAAGTCAGGAGACAATAATAAAGTAATAATATATATGGTGTAGCAGTTACCATTAATTCATATTTAATTTATACATTTTCAAACTGATTGATTTTGTGTTGACTTCTCATTAAAATTATCATTGTAAAATATCCAATCGGTTAACTTGTTTTTGCTCTGTCTTCAAATAAATATATGGAATGATATAGGGAACTGGTTTACGTGTAAATAAAAGGACCTAGATATAAGATAGCAATGATCAGTAAATTAATTATACATTCACTATTGGCACAGGTGCACATACATTGATGAAATGATAACCTTTCTTGTGAGGGCATTCAGTAGATTCAGATATCAAAATCTCAATAACTTGGTCAAAGTTTAAAGGTTGTCCTTTACTTCATTCTGTTAATTATAGTTCCATCTTCTTCTTTTACGATACCTGTGTTCTTAACCTAATGGTTGTATTGGAAAGTTATTTATTGTTAGGTCATAAGATTATATGAAGTTGAAGATGAATATACTACATACTTCAAAAGGAATGCATTTAGCCACCTTGATCTTTAATCCTCTTGATCTCTTTATTCAACATATCTTTCATCCAATTGAGTACTTTAGTTTCTTTTCAAGTTATCATTTGTATTTGGGTTGACAGATTCACCCAATGTAACTGGTTCTGTTGTTGGTTTTTGATCTTGATCTACAACTTCATTTTGAGCTGCTGATTGATTCATCTACCAATTTCTCATTATTATTATTATTGTTATTATTTTGTATTTTTCGCTCATTCTTTCGATTCAAATGATCTAATTAGTCCATTCCTCGTTTTTTTAATTTGTCGTTTTTAAAACTAAAAAATTTTGACATCAGATATTAATTTGAAATAGGCATCTGGCTATTGAAAAATTGAACTATTTATATTTACAACCTAAAACTCAATGAATCATATTTTGTTTTATTGGTGATATCACCTTTGAAATTCTCTTTGGAATCAATTTTTATTTATTTTTTATTAACCAAAAGATCTAATCTTTGAAAAGATTTCATTTATTTTAAAACTACTGTTTAAAAACCATTATTGTTGTGGCTTTGAAAGTACCCATGCTTGGTAGTATCTTTCCATTGAGTCGAGGAGAGATGGCTGAGTTGGCTTCCATCCTAATAAGCTTTCAGCTTTTTTGGAGGACAACTTTGAGGAGACAGAGAGGATTTTGGCAAAGAAATTATCATCTGGTGGAGCTTAAAAAGTTAACAGATTTAACTTCGACCTTGGCAATCTTGGCAATCTCTCTTACTAAGTCTCCTGTATTGTGATTGTAGGCATTTGCAATTAAAACTTGGCCACGAAGAGCTTTTCCTTTCAAAGCTGCAAGTAAATAAAACCTGGGCCAAATCAATTGAATGGATAAATGAACGGTATTGGTTCGAATCTCCAAATAAGGTAATTTCACCTGTATGTGAGGTGGCTGTTGTAAAGTAAATTGCTGATGCTGAACCTTTTCTTCCATAAACGAAAGATGGCTGGATTACAACTGCTCCAATGGAGAGATACTCATTTTCTATTTTGATTCTACCAGAAATAAGGGCATTGACCTCTTTCTTTCGGGTGTTTTCATCAACAAGCTCCTCACCATGGTGTCCATATACCATACCTCCAGAAGTATAAATTACAAGCAAATCCTGTCTTTTGGCTGAGAGCTCTTTTAGTTTTGAGTAAAATTATGTCGGATGTGGATGGATTTGGTAAAATCACCAACAGCTTCAATGACAACATCAACTTTCTCAGCAATTGGAGACCATACATCAACATCAGAACCACTAGCAATAATTGGAACAACTATTACAATCAATTAGTATAAAATAAAATATTTTATATAAAAAAAAAGAATAATATTTACTTTCGTTCTGAAGCAAAAAAGTTTGCTTTTTCTTGATTTCTAGCAAGACCATAGACCTTGAATCCATGATTTAAAAATGCAAGAGAAACATCGAATCCGATGGCTCCAGTTGCACCAAGAATTAATACAGATGACATTTTTTATCTATTGTTTTTAATAGTATACAATTAAGCTTATATGTTTTGTTGAATGATTAACCAACTTTTACATTCCTATTTATACTAAACCATTGGCCTGATAGAATGATTCCATGTATTCCAAAAATAAATTACTTATAATAATATTTGAATCCAAGTTTATTTTTAACAAAAAAATTAAAAAATCTGAATTCCAATGCAAATTCACACCCCACACATTCCAAAGCATCGTTTGACCAAAATATATTTGATTTTACATAGTGCTATTGGAAATGGCGACAAAACACGTAGAAATGATGCTCACACTAATTTTTTAATTTTTAACAAAAATGGATAATATTACAATTTCATTTAAAACAAATTGTATCGAATATATTATCCTATTATCATTTGGAATTGCTCAATAGATTGCAATGTTAAAAAAATCTTTTTCTAATGCTTGATGTTGTAATGAGCATCCAAAAGGCAATGGGGCGATACTTAAAATAAGAGTTATTGATGATGAATATTTAGAGGTGAATCTACTTTGTTTGATACTATTATGTAATCAATACATGAAGTTCAAAAAAAGAAAAATATTTAAAAACTTTCCCTATAGGGAAGGATATTGGAAGTGGAGGTCACTAAGAAACTCTATAAGTACTTTGATAACAAAAAATAAACCTGGTTGAAAGATAGTAAAGATCACAATTAAATGTTATATAAGGTAGTCTAATACCACCATTCCGCTATACGGTTACACTTTTAGTTTCCCAAGATCCTTCATGGTAACTGTACAGTTTTCCTATTCATGGATATTCAGTTGAAGAATCTCTATTTATTTACTTCAATCAATAAATTAATGTTTAAAAGCTCTTCTATAGAAACTCTTAAAATGTCAAAGGATAAGATCTAAATCCATTATAAATTTTAGAATTCATTATAAATATTACATATAAATAATAACTATTATTAATGTAATAATAATAATAATAATAAAATAGATATTTAAGAAATTTAATATATTGCTACAAATCAACGTTTATACATTTAATCTATAGTTTTAATAAAACCAGCCACTATACATCATTCTTTCTATGGGTAGACTTCACCTTCTTAATTTTTGAATTTTAATTTAAGTAAAGATGGTGTTTAAAAAAACCAATTGCGAATGAACAATGGATGAAATGGGTTATTATTATCCAATTGTTAGATAGAGATCTTGTTATCTTTCAAAAAGGTTGTAAACCCATTTTAGCATTACGAAATCCATTGTAAAATTTTATTTTAGTATCATTCACTATTGGTCTTCTCCCCGATATTTATAAATGTTGATGTCATAGAGTATTTACAAACTATACTAATAAAACATGAAAGTAAATCAAGAAGTTAAATAAATAAATATATATATATAAATATTCAATAATACAAATTCAAATCATTTTTAATTTATTTGTTATATATTCTCTCAAATTACATTACTGTCTCATGGAAAAAATACAAGTTCCAAGTTCATCCATCTTTGTTTGTTCATCAAGATTATTCATTACTAATGCTTTTGTTGGAAAGGTTCTAAATGATCCAACCTCTGATAAGTCAGTAAAAGAATTAGCTGAAACCATTAAGAAAATACTTTCAACCTTCTCTTCCTAATCTTTTGGATGAATTTAAAGATATCTTAATTTATGATCCGTAAGTTTAAATATTGTCATTTTTCCAGCAACATTAGTTCTAATAATGATAAAAATATTTAGGTATTCATTTTATTTCTGTAATTCTGATGAATGTCCTGTAATTGTTTCAAATGCAATGGATAAGCTTAATGAATTGGAACCAGGTTCTTTTGAAGATGAAATGTACAGAGAGATGATTCTTTCTAAAATTGGATTTCCAACAAATCTTTCATTTGAAGATTTAAAGAAATATGTTTTACATTCACAATCACCAATGATGAAATGGACCCTTCTTACATCTGCTGGTCTCATTCTTCATACATTGTTTTAGAACAAAATACATTGATGATTTCATTAAAGAAAGGATCACCGATGGTTTGATCAGTTTGTGATATTAGGAGCAGGTCTTGATTCAAGAGCATATCGTTTACCATTCAAAGAAAACACCATTTTGGGAGGTCGATTTCAAAGATGTCTTGATTTATAAGAAGTATATTCTTGATGAGATTGATTGATATTCCAAAGATATCAAAAGCTAAGAACATCCATATCTGGTCTGATTTAACTCAAACTTGTGAATGGTCAAAACAATTGCACCAGACTGGATATAATCTGCAACAAAAGAACATGCTGGATCCTTGAAGGATTGCTCCCCTATATCGAGAGAGAAGAAATAACTAAGTTGTTAAACATGGTAGATAATCTCTCTTGTTCTGGATCTTGTGTATTTTATGATACTATCAAAACTAATGTAACTTCTCAAGAAAAACTGAATCCTGTTATGCCACTCATTAAAACCTAATGACATCTAGATAGAAGAACCAACAGAATACATACAAGACCTTAGCTTCACCAAAGATCCTTAAAAGCATCAATGAAAACCAAGTACCTGTTATCTATAAAATTCACAAAGAAGCTCAAGAACCTCCATTTGATGTGGATTTTGTAACAGTCTTTAAGCCTTAAAATCAAGCTAATAAAACTTACAATATAGGTGATAATAAAAGTATCAAAAAGATTGTTTATCATTACTTTTCATGATAACTTTCGAAAAGTTATCTCCTAGGATAATTTTTATTAAACTATAATATAATAAATAATAAATAATTATTTAAAACCGACTATTCATCGACTGTCTCATGAGTCTAGACTCTCTCCTGATCTTTAAGAAAGTGGCAATTGAATGTCTTTTCCAAATTAATACAGCAGTCGAAATCGCTAGAACTATGCACACAGATACTAGAGTAGCCATTAAAATGGTTCTATTTTTAGTGTTATCGAATACAGGGTCATCTTTTGGTCTACATGAGTCGGCACTATTAACAAGAAGCGACAAAGAACTTCCCCCAGTATTCAAAGAGATACACTGACTATCAACATCTTTCTTTTCTCCGGTTGAGGGATTAAATACTCTGATTTTAACACCACTAAAGTTACCAGAAAAGGATGTATATTTCATTAAGGTTATATTTCCTACTTCTACCAAGCTGCCAATATTCTCTTGATTTAAAGTAACCGTCAAAGTTCCATTGAAATTAATATTCTTTCCAACATTAAACTATTGTTTTTCAATACAATTATTAGTATTCAGTTATAGAAAAAAGGAGAGATATATATTATCAATACATACTCATGGAAATACTTTGGTGTTGCTATCTACATCAACGAAAAACATTAGTTTCAGAGTTACTATTTTGATTGCAATTTCCAGAGATGTTGATAGTTGAAGCATTTTGATCTGAGCCAAGTGATCCTGATTCATGCAATACATCTCCATTAATAGTGCCACTCTCACCAGTAATCGATCCACCGTTGATGGAGAAGATACCAGCAGTAATAACAGATTTACTTAAATCAATACGACCAGATGGAATGGAGAATATATTACTCTGTAGTTTTGATGAATAAAAAATTGCTTTGACCTCTATTGATAAATTTCTTGAGAGAAAATATATAAGTTTCGATTGTTCAATAACTTTGATTTGAATAAACTTACATCAACGAAATTGGTTGGTATTCTCCATTAAAATTAAATTGTCCATTAATTTTCAATGATGTTTGAATCACTATCACCTTCAATATTGGAATATACTTGAACAACACCCTTCTCCTTATTACTAAACAATGTGTTTGCCTTTAAAACCAATTTACCAATTATGTTGAATGAGTCTTCGTTGTTGAGGTTTCCAGTACTCAAAGAAAGCTGACCTTCCTTTTGTAAATTGAAATTGACCGTTCTTTATCTCTATAGATGAAGAGGAAACATTGAAGTTTCCATTGATTGATAAAAGAGAGCTGTTTGCAAGAGCAAAAGTTGACTTATCATGCAAGTTGAAAAGTCCACTATTTCCTTTTCTCCAGAGACCTGAACTGAAACTTTGAATAGTTACAATTTCACTGCTTGTGCTCTGTAGGAGAGTAAACCGTTTATATTTAGCATGCCATTAAAAAATCTCGAGTTTACTTTGATCAGTGAGGTTTAAGATTGCAGAATGATCAATGTTTAGAGTAGACTGGGTCACAGAGAACTTGGATTTTCCAGACATTATACCTTTGGCTACGCCATTCAAAGAAATGACTGAATCTAAATCTGAAGTTAATTTAGATTGGCCAGAGAAAGAAAATGGACTGTTGAACTGAACCTCTGAGCTGGAAACTTCCAAGGAGGAATCGTCATTTAAATTTCATGTTTCCATTATGAAAGCTTTGATTTTCTGCTGACAGTGATTGAAGATAGAC